>JAASGW010000152.1:0-52729 GCA_023334395.1 Phytopythium sindhum
GCAAGACGTGGAGCCGCCAGCACAAAGACGACGAGGGCGTGCACGAGTGCGTGTGCTCTAGCGGTAGCGCGGAGGAGTTCGAGAAGATGTGGTCGTCGACGCCGTTTGGCGAAGCGCAGACCAAGTCATTGGAGGACGGAGCGTCCAACGGTGACGATGGTACGCAGCAACCCAAGCAGCTCAAGGTGTCGTCGAGTACGGAGAAGAACGGACCAAAAGAAGATATGGAGGGTGAGGAACAGTAGATAGTGAGGGCTGCGTATTGAAGTTGAAGGTTGTACTGTGAATGCAACACAGTTGAAGTGTCTTTCTTGAAGTGCTCACTCCACGTCACAGGTCTGAAATAGCATACAGCGCACTGTTAAAGGCATTTACAGTACTGCTAATCCCACATGCCACTTGGCCCCCTCCCGCCTGATCCCCATCATAATCGACACCTCTGCCGATCGCTCCCGGTCCTCGACGGTCTTGGCGACGCCCTTGGCACTCGTGCCTCCGCGTCTACGCAGAGCGAGGGGCGGCCATGTCGTGGAGCGGCTGGGGCTCGCGGCTGAACGTCACGTCCATCGTGTCGCAGGGCCTGGAGCAGGTGAGCAAGCTACGCGAGGACGTGGAGAAGCAGTTCGACCAGGTCGTCACGGGCGTCAACGGCGCGCCCTACCTGCGACCCTCGGGCGCCGCTGTCACCAGCAGCAGCATTAGTACCATAGTCGGTGGTGATCATGCCGACGCCTCATCTAAAGATGCAGCGCCACCCGTTGTGAAGGCGTCGAACGCGTCCGTGGACGACATCGGCGTGACGCCTCCGCTGAGCGCCTTCGGCAAGGACGTGCTCGCCAACTTGCGGCTGCAGCAGCAGCCCCCAGCATCGGCGGACGGCAAGCGGCGTCTGGGCGGCATGTTGGCGGCGGGCGCGAGCTCCTTGGCGGCAGTGCTCCCGCCGCGAACGTCGCCATCTGAGGCTTCGCCACTGTTTGTGGAGAAGGTGGCCGCGTCAGCAGCGAGCGAGCCTTCGGACGACAAGAATGAGGAAGAACCGTCGCTGGATGGCGATAGAGCGGCTGCTCTGTCTGGTTCTCGTGATGATGAGGGTGTCGCGGCTTCGGACGAGCTGGAGGAGAAGCCGTCAGCTGAGACTTCGCGGATTTCTGACGCCCAAGACGCGAAGGACGAGGCTGAAGCAGAGCGACTCAGTGGTCTAGAAGAAGAGCGGATCGACGAGGAGGAGGGTCAGGATGCCGCAATTGCAGAAGCCAAGCAGGGTGCTGACCCCGAGCTTGTTGCTGTAGTGACGGAGGAGCCTGGCGCAGATGAAGCCAAGCCCACAGTTGAGAGCAACACGCCTGACGTCTCGAGTGAAGATGCAACGGACGCTGAAGTTGAGGCTGCTGGAGTCGAGAGTGCAGAGATCGAGCAAACCAAGAAGGAGGAAGTTAATGAAGACGTTGAAGCCGATGAAGAGGAGGAGGCCAGCCAACCTGAGCCAGTCAACACGGGCGATGCCACCGGTGTCAACGAAGGAAACACAGGCAACGATAACAATATCGGAAGCGGCGACCTCTCAAACGCGACCGCAGCGACAGATGCAGACGCGGCGGTGATCCAGTCGCTTCGGCGGGAGCTACAGCTACGTGAGGCTCAGCTGCTCGCGACGTCATCCACAATCGCGGAGCTGCACAATGAGCTCGACAAAACGTGCCAGCGGGAAGTCGCGGCCGTTGAGCGTGCGCGGAATTTGTCCGATCAAGTAGAGCGTATGCGTGCCGAGATGGAGCAGCAGGCATTGTCGATGCCACGTCCCAGCGAGCTGCAAGCGTTGCAATACGAACTGAGCGAGAAGGACGCGCAGCTGAAGGCGTTGCTCGAAGAGGGTAACGCGTTGTCCGTGAAGCAGTCGCAGTACGAGCAACGTCTGCGTGTTCTACGCAAGGAGAAGGACGAGGAAGAGGAGCGACGACTAAAGTTCCAGACTCAGAGTGAGGCGCTATCGGTCCAAGTGCAAGATCTGATGGGGAAGCTCAAGGCAGCTGAGGATGAGAGCAAAACGCTGGCCAAGGAAGTGCGTGAGCTACAGTCGAGCGCGCAAACCACGCAGAAGAAACTGTCGAAGGCTGAGCAAGATGCGACGGCGGCGACGTCTCAGTTGGAGACCGCCCAGGTTCTTGTCAAAACGCTTTCAGAGGACAATCAGGCGATGAAGAGTCAGCTTGAAGCGCTCAAGGGCACGACGCAGTCGCACGAAGTGTTGACGGTAGAGAAGCAGGAGATGCAGCGCACGATCGACTTTTTGCAGCACAGCATTCACGAACTCGAGGAAGACTCGCGGCGGCGGGAGGAGAGTGCCCGGGCAGAGGTCCAGAATATGAAGAAGAAGTGGCTGGACGCAGTCGCACGTGTCGACATGATGGGACAGAGCGTCTCTGAAGCGACTCAGCCGCTGCTTCAGCAGATGAACGCGCTCCGGGAGGATTTGCGTGCGCGCCAAGACGGTTGGAAGGCCACGGAGACAGCCCTCCTTGCTCGGATCGAGGACAGCAATGAGCTCCGACTAGCGATGGAGCGGGAGAAGCTAGACGCGGAGCAACAGGTGCACGCTCTGCAGGCAAAGATCGACGCACTCAAGAGCGAGAATCAGACCAAGCAAGTCGAACTCACTCGTGAGAAGGATAGGCTCGACGCCGCGCTTCAGGAGGCACGGGAATTGCGCGGTGAGGTGGACGCCACGCGCGTTGAACTCGATGAGACCAAGGTGAAGCTCGACGACGAAACCCATGCTAAGCAGCAGCTGATGGCCCGCATTAATGCTGAGCGGCTGAAGAAGCGTGAGCTCACGGAGCGTTCGGAGTCGACTGGGGGCGCTGAATCCTCTAGTTCCGAGCTAGCGGAGGCCCGGCAACGCGAGGCGCAGCTTCGGATGGAGTTGGAGCGGTCACAGAGCGAGTTGTCCAAGGTGAAGGCGCTGCTTGAGGGCAACGGGGTTGCTTCGCGAAGTCATGGTGGTTTGTCAACATCGTCAAGGGATGGGTCAAGTCACGAACCTGGCGACTCGGATGCTCCTGGTAGCAGCAACGGCAGTCTGGTCACACAGGCGTCGATTCTCAAGAGTACATTGGAATCGCCTGCCGATAACGCCGCCCTCCTTGGTGCAAACACGACTGTGTTAGGACTGAGTCAGCTCCAGCAGCGTCTCCGCCTGGCTGAGGGCGAGAAACGGATGCTGAAGCAGCAGGTCGCAGCGTTGGAGGCCAAGCAGAAGCAGAACACGGACGACATTGTGCGCCTAAGCACGCGGAACGCGCTGCTCGAGACCAAGGAGACGGAGCTGCACCAAACGCAGCAAGAGCTGGTGCAGCTCAAGCAGCGGCAGCAGGTGCTGCTCGAGCTCTTCGGCGAGAAGGAGGAGCAGGTGGAGGAACTGCAGGCCGAAGTCGGCGAGCTCAAAGCGTTCTACCGCAAGCAGCTCGATACGCTCGCGGGGCAGCAACGATAGACGATCAACAGTTGATCGGGAGCGACAGAAGACTGATAACTGACGAGCCATCTCCACCGCAGGTGTGTGAGTGGATGTGAAGCTATGAACTGCAAGATCTATTGATTGGTTCTGTTAGGTGAGTCCAGACACGTACTTTAGGTCAAGTTCGAGCAAAGTATCATGATCAGAAGAGAAACTCCATGGTACTGGCTTCTAGCGGAGCGTTCTCAAGCATGACGTCCCAGATGCCCGAGATGGAGCTGATGACAGTGGCGTCACCAGCATCTAGCGCGAACGTCACAGCCGACAGGTACAACATGGAGCAACTGACGTGCACCGTCCAGCCATCCCCGGTGTCGAGTCCTTCCTTGTCGATCACAACCTGCACGTTTGGAGGCAGTACGGCCGCAAGCAACATCTCGATCTCGCTGCCCGTCGACGCTTCCGTGAATGATTCGGTCGTAAGGTTTCGAGAATTGATGGCTTGGACGACGAAGACCGCCGAGAAGGTCGTGGCGCCTTGAATAGTGAAGGTTTCTTCATGCGACGAGCTCGTCAGCTGGACCATCGCGGTGTCCGAGGCGGCGATACTGAGCGGACCAAACGGGCAACCACGGCTCTCCCAGCAGGCGAGTGCATCGATGGTGGTGAACCACAGATCATCCTCAGCTTCCATGCCAGTTGACGGCTCATTTTCGACGAAGTTGCTGAGGCAAACGGCGAATTGCGAGGTGACGTTAGACACTGTGCCAACTGATCCCTTTAACACCGACGCAAACTCGGTTCGCGTGATGAAATCACGAAGACACGTCGCGAATTTGTTTGGAGCGGCCGAGAAGCTGCAGGAACCGTCGGTGATCTGTCTCTCCGCGCACTTGAACAGACTGGCTGCACACACCGCACACTCACCAGCGAGCACTTTTGTGGTACTAGGAGCTACCAGCCCGTCTACCAGCGCTCCCCAGCTCGGCGAGTTGCTGTCAAGCGATTGAAGGGTAAATGTCGCCGGGTGCTCATTCACGGCGTGGATGTCTTCGAAGACAGGGCTTCCAAATGCGGGCGTGTATCCATAGAAGCCCGTGTAGTTGATGGTGATTTCTTGGAGAACAAGTCCGAAGTTCTCGTTGAAGTTGGTAACCCCTGCGACGGTCGCAGACCCGCCAGCATCTCTTAGATACTCGTTCAGCAGTTCCGAGAGCGCCGCATACTCATCCGAGCGATCGAGTGGGATAGTGGTGTAGCCTGGCGCATTTGGGTCATATTGTGCGCCCTCCTGCTGGAACACGACCTGCAGATCGATCACAGCCTTGTCAAGCGCAAACACGACTTGGGATGCGTTTTCAACGATCATGAACGTCGAAGTGGGGTCGTCGGTGCCATTTGCAGCGTCACTAAGCAAACAGGCGTTGTCCATGAGACACTGGAACGCGCGGCCAACCGGAGCCCACTGCGAAAAACGCAGACCGACGCCACACATACGCACGGCAAACGCAAACTCCGTGCCCGAACCACGCTCAACGTGCTGAAACTCACCCGCCGTGTAGTCGACCGTCGTTGACAGTTTCTCAAACAAGCAGGGCAGCAAGGTCTGTCGACAAGCAGTGCAGCTCATCAGCATTTCGAAGCACGCAGAGCACGGTCGCGACTGAGACTGGTACGTGCGGGGTAGATACGCTTGAAGTCGCGACTGTAATCGGTCGTAAGGTAGCGTCGAGCTGCCCCAGGGCTTAGGCGACGTCAAAGCCAAATCCCCATTGCCAATCTCGATCTGCCAGCTCTCTGATGCATTGCCGGCAGCTAGAGAAGGGAGCGCACCCAAGTACCTGTAATAATCAATTCGGTACTCTGAGAAGCTAGTGCCGTCACTGTCCATCGGAAGAACGCCAACAATTGTTGTTGTGCCATTCAGCAGCTCGTCCTCGATGAGTGCTTCGAGGGAATCCAGGTTGCTCTCGTTGGCAGCGATCATAAAGCTGATTCCCTCTGCACGGCCCGGCAGTCGCATGAAAATGGTATGTGCCGTCCCATTCAGCTCGACGTGCAGTAGTTGGCTTGGTGGGGTAAAGGTCAAATACGACGGTGGCACTCCTGTCTCGTACGCATTGTTGGCTGTACAGCTACTCGAGCCGTAGCACAGCAGAAACTCTTGGATCGGGCGGAAAGCCTGCAGCGTGTAGAGCTGAGAGCACTGGCGCACCGCATCCTTAATGCTCATCGCGGTGGTTGATCCGGAGGTCGGTGATCCCAAGTTGCCCAGAGCGTTTGACACGCACGGAAGAACTCGTTCGCGGCAGTTGAGCGAGGTCTGGGAGTCGCCGGCAGTGCAAGCCTTGAGGTACGCTTCGCACACCGAGTCGCACGAGAGGGCTCGCTCAAATGCGCCCAAGAGAAAGTTGATGCTCGTCTGATGCTTCGAGTTGTCGGAAGTGAAGACCACGGCCAATGGCCCAATTGAGTCAGGCATGACGGCTAGCAGATCGCCAGAAGCGCTCTGAATGCTTGGCAACAAGCCGAGTGCTCTCTCGTATTTGATCTCGAACTCACGAGAGCTAACTTGGCTTGAGTCGCTTGACAGCCGCACATTAACGCCCGATGCTGCCGTGCGGTCCTCGAGCAGTCTCCGCAGCTCCTCAATTGTTCCGGCAAATGGAACCAATACAGTTCCGTTTGCTTCACCCCGAGCGTAAATTTCCGCGGACACTCGCGTCTGAAGAGATAGAGCAGAGCTTGCGTCTGTAACTTTGAAGAGCTGGCGACCAGGTACGGTTCGCAAATAGGTCGGAGAGTGTGTCGCTGCTTCTGTGCCGGTCGCCCATTGCCCGTCTTCGTAGCACGCTACAAGCTGTGCGACTGGTCGAGTTGCGTCCGGGCCCCAGCTACACTGATACGTGGCTTGTACGAGGTTGAAGTCCGTGCCGTAGACCCTGAACTCTGAACCAGCGCGCGGAAGGTTCATGAGCAGACAAGATATCACCTGCTGGCAGGCTTGGATTTCTTGGCATGACGCCACGAAATTGCGGTCGCATCGGCTCCGAGGCAGCGCCGTCGTGGCGTGTCGCGATTCAGTCTGAAGCATCGATCGGAGTGCGCCCCAATTAAGCTGCCGGGGCTCTACGCGAGTATCAACAGGGCGCACGGAGAGTGTCGGCTGCGTGATTCGAGTGGACCCAACCACGATCCGAGTGCCAGAAATGGTCGGAACGAATCCTAGGAACTCGTCGCTGTACTTGATACGCACTCGAAAATGACGGCCGCTACTGGAATTCCCACTGCCAGTATCGTCGTCGCCTTCGCTTGTGCTGCCCGCACCTACGCCAGCACTTCCGGCATCGCTGCCGCTGTCGCTGCGAAGGCTGGCGCCAGCATCGATGCCACTCCCATCACTGCTGCTTTCAGAAAGCTCCTCGATATCAACGGAGAACGTAGTTGCTTGCCCTTGTGTCATGTGCTGAAGCACAGAAATCAGTTCATTCCGATATCCAACCAAGTGGTACGGCGAAGTGAGCGAGAAACTGCTGCCTGGCCCCATTTGCACAATTTCCAGCGCGGCCGTGGCGCGTTCCAGCGGTGTGTCTGTCGATGTCGAGGCGTAAACAAACTCGATACTGCCTGGCTCAACGTTAAGCACCGACCTCTCCGAGGCCAACGCGTTTGCGCTGTTGGCGGGACATTTTTCTCGCGCAAAGCATACAAAGAATCGCTCCAAGGGCGCCCACCAGTCGTAAAAGAAGCCCTGGTCCGAGTTTGACGAAAGCGCGATGCACTCTTCAATCGACGCTCGAACGTCGACAATACCGGTAGGAGTCGACGAGTACATCGAGTTAAGCGACTGCGCAACGCAGGGCAGCATGATGGACTGGCAAAACACCGAGCGGCGGCATGTCCCCTTGAGGTACCGCTCAACACAGTCCGCGCACTGACTCGAGTAGTTGACCAGAGCGGGAGCGTTTGTACTGGGAGCAACCGTCGGTGGAGGCGCTGTGCTGTTCATCGACGAGTTGTTTGCTCGATACACCTTGGATATTTGACGCGGTGCTCGCCGAAGCCTTGGGGCACTTCTAAGCAGTAACTGCTCGACGAACGTCTTGGGCGCTGGTACTGACGTGTTGCGTACAACAACTGAGAATGCGGGCAGCACAACATTGGCGTACTGGATCTCTACCGTTCTCTCGGCGCCACCTATCTCGAGCTGGAATGTTGGGATCGATACATCGATCCCCGCAGGAGACAGCACGGTCTGAAGACCTGATAACACCGATGCTCGCGATGAGGTTTCTTCGAGGCCGAAACGAGAGATCACAGCATCTCCGAGTCTGTACTCCAACTCGAGATGGAACACCGGGGCGTGGATGCGCAAAACCTGAATGTACGTAGACGTGTCCAGCTGCACTTGATGCTCTAGCTGAACCTGGTCTATAGGCCCGAAAGGGCACTGTGACTCGATGAAGCATGCTAGCGACCTGCTAATTCGGAGTTTTGCTTCTTTTCCAAAGTCTTGAGCGTTCGACTGCGTAGATGGAATCGCTTGATCCAGCTCTTCTGTGCACCATGCTAGCTCCGAGTGGATTGAAACGCTTCCAGTGCTACCAGCGCTCACGTGGACAAGGTCGGTGAACACGTCAGTCGGCAGTCGCTTGCTCAGGCAACGCGCGAAGACACTGTGGGCATTGCTGTACTGGCAAGTTTGTTGCTCGACCGCTCCGGTTGAGCACTCAAAGAGCTGCGCAGAGCACTCAACGCACTCAGGAGCGAGAATCCAGGAGGAGTTTGAGCCTGGCGTTGCGCTGCTCGAAGCGTTTACCAGCGTCTGAAGCTGTCCGATCAACGTGTCGAGGGACGGGCTGGAGCGCTCGTCGGGGAATTCGAAGAACGCGAGCGGCAACTTGGTCGAGATCAGTCTTACGACTCCGTCCAGCACAATCTTCGGCAGGTCACGCAGCAAGTAATTCGAGTACGTGAGCGTCAGGTTATAGTCGCTACTGTTATCGCCAACCAGCGCCGTGCGAACGCTCACATTTCCAGCGCTCTGAATCACGAATGCCTTGATGAGCTTGACAAGGTTCTCGGCATGCGTCAAGTCGAACGTGTACACCTCGCGGTGCAGCGGATCCATCGACGTGATGTAGACTTGAGGTGCGCCTCGGCTGCTGTTCACTCTAAAGCCACTCGTATAGTTGCTCCCCGCATCCATGAAGCCAAGATCACTCCCGCTGTGGCTGCTATTGAAATCTGTTGAGTTTCCGTGGACAGGCAGCGAGTCGTTCATCGATGCGTCGACCATCAAGATCTGATAGCCGTCTCGAAACTTCACGAAAGTTCGTCCGATGTCGTCATCGGTCGATTCCGCTCCCAAATTACAGCGGAAACGAGCGGCACACGTGAAAGCTTTGGCGATCGGGGCCCACTGGGATAACGCCGAGTCGCCGACACACGCATAGAGCGGTTCGAGCAAGTCCAAACGGTTCTTTCCGGTCTCTGCGTCGTAGTAACCTGTTTTCCGGGTCATCGCTTCGAACTGAGCGAGCAGGCAAGGCAGCAGCAGCTGACAGTTGGGGTCGGATTCACACAGCGAGAGAATTTGCGCGCACATTTTACAGGATGCGACCCCTGCGAGTTTGCTGCCGTCCAGATCGCGCACCTTCAGGCGCGAGAAGTTTAAGAACCAGGGTGTTTCGCTCAATACCTCGGCGGTAGTGATGAAAGAGGTCTTGAAGTCGGGAAGCAGCAGACTTGAAATTGTGACATTCACGCTCCACCGTCCGTCGTCAAACGATTTCGCGACGATCACGTCGCCGGCTAGTAGAAGATCCCCCAGCGCATTGTTAATCACAGCTGCAATGCCTTCAGCACTCGTCGACTCGCTAACTTGGGATGTGGTGATGCTGATCGAGTTGTCCCCGTCAAGCGTGAACTTGTACACACCGGTGAAGACCGAGGCGTCGATCACCATATCGTGCCGATGTGCGGTTGAGTTTGCGATCACGATCAGCTTGGAAGCATCAGCTGCTGACTCTGGGAGAACATTGGCGAGAGGCCCGAACGGGCATTCGTTCTCGGCCAGACAGTTGAGAGCGGCAGTCGAGTTCCACCAGTCCGACAAGCGGTAGTCATCGGCGTTGCTCTGCTCGGACCACATCTTTTGCAGGCAAGATCGTAGCGGAGTCAGGATCGGTAGGGTTGAGCCCACGTCCTCGGCGAGCAGATCAGCAAACCATGAGTTCGACATGTTGTGATCGTCGCGGAGGCACCTCACAAACGGAGCGGACGTCGTGCTGTAGTCGCACCAGCCCGTGCGGATCTCGTCAACAGAGCACTCAAACAGCTGCGCGGAGCAAGTCTGGCACTTGGGCTGGGTATACCACCAGACCAGCGCTTGTGTGCCTATTTCGTCGAGGATAACTAGTGGATACGCGTCTTCGACAACGACATCTCGTTGCTGATTGTCCCGCTTGATAGCGAGAGAGATTCGTAGTGAATTCGCTTCAATTCGCCGTGTGTGATGTATGATCCGCTGGTTTCCGTACAGACTGTAGCTCTCGATCGCCGTCGTCGCTGTGTGTTCGGTGACCAGTTGCGCTCTCACATGCAACAAGAGCTGGTCCTTAGACGAGCGGAACTGACTCAGCTGTCGCAGTCGAAGCAGCAGGTCAATCGTCGGCACTGAATCGCCCAAGGTTCCATCGCGATAGTTGGTCTCAAACGTCCAAGTGGTCGCGAACGCGTCTGCACTGTCAGCAGCAGCGGCCGCGACTTGGGGCTGCAACATCTCGTACTGGAGGCCGTCGAACGTGGGTGAGCCAACCGGATACTGCGAGTCGTACCGATACAGCAGGAACGGATCCGCCTGGAACACTGACGCGAGTGCGATCTCGAGGCAAAAGGCGCTTCCGCATGACGTTTTAGACGCATTTCTCGGCGCGGAGTAGATCCTTGCGTTCGCGGACGACCCAAAGCGCACAGATCGGAAGTCGTGGCTCAAAGGATACAGACTCCCTGCCAGATCGGGCACCGCCAAGCGCACTGCCGTTGATCCGCTCGGAAGCGCGTCTGCGACGCCATGCGCACCGATCAGACACCACAAGACGACCGCAAGAAGCATCAGGACGGACCGTCGGAGCTGGTGGAGACGATGTTGGGCTCCGCGGAGCCGTGGTTGCTTCTTGACAGGTGCTCTAAGGTCGTCGAAGATCATCGCTCGGCCGCGGGACCCGTTGTGACTTGGCTCTTGTCAAATAACGCGGATCCTGATGAGAGGATCCGTGCCAAAAGTCGCACGTGAACAGCAGAATCGACGAGCTAACAAAGATCGCGAGCAGATTCCGTCAAAATTCGAATCGTTTTGGTAGTTGTCACATAGTCTGCGCAAGATAAAAGGATTTGTTGGGCAATTTATTCAACGCACTGATTTCGCCACAGGTTTTCGCTTTCACAACCGTCCAAAAGAGCCTCGTTCAGCTTCGGATGTGACGCATTGAGACACAGACACCGACGCGCGGCTTAGAGCAAGAACTTCTCGTTTCCATCCGCGTCGAGCAGACCGAAGTACGGGTCGAAGGCGGAGGCCGAGGCCGATGAGATGTCGAACATCTGGAAGTAGTGCGCCTGCCACGACTCGAGGTTGGCCTCGGCCCACGTCGTGAAGTTCTGGTAGAAGATCTGGGCGCCCTCGACCGAGCCCGTGTTGCCGTTGTCCGTGCCATCCGTGGGCCAACCGGCCTCCGTGATGGACAGCTTGGCCGCGAGACCGGGGAAGAGCGTCTCCCACTCGTCGCTTTGGAGCTCTTCCCACTCGGCCGTCACGAGGTCGATCGCAGCGCTCGCCGCCGTGTTGGACGTGAAGACGGGCTGGATGTTGACGCCGACGACATCGCACGTGGAGAGCAGATCGGCGAGACCCGAGATGGCCGAGTACCGCGACGAGTCGAGCAGCTCCGTGTTGCGCTGAACCGTGCCGATGGGGATGTTGGGCAGCGACGACTGCAGTTGCGTGATGTACGAGACCATCTCGGAGGGTACCGTGTCGACGCTGGCGAGGTTCTCGTTGCCGACAAAGATCTGCACGACGCGAGTTGTGCCGTTCGACAGTGACGCAGCGTTGATGGCGGCCGTCACGTACGTGGCCGTGTCGTCCGGGCTGTCGTTGTCGTACGGGACGCCGAGCGAGACGTTGAGGCCCTGAGCGATGGCGAGCGTCGCGAGATCTGCCGAGCCGTATGTCGTGATGTACGTGCGTACGAGGTCGAAGCCCTTCTCCTTGATGGCCTGGAAGTCGGCCGAGATGGTCGCCTCCGTCACTGAATCCACGTGGGCAGGGTCGTAGCAGACGCCAATGGACTGGGCGGGGCTAGCGGCAATGGTAAGTGCAACAGCGGCGACGGCGGCGGACACGGCCTGGAGCTTCATGGTGATGCTGAAGGGAATGTTGAGAACTGAGGTTGTTCTAGTTGGTGTTGGTGTCAATGTGTCTTGGTCAAGGCAAATTGAAGAGTGATTCACTTGAGGCAGCTCGATTTCAACGCCTGGAGAGCAACCAACGCAACTACAAGCAGCGTACAGTATTGCCATAAAGAATTCATCGCATTCCTCCTCCTGTTCCGGTTGGATCCGCTCTCAGACGCAACGTTTGACGACCTTAGAGTCAGAAAAGTGATCGAAGGAGCGCGTGCCCCTTCACATGACACCTCGCCGGCCGGTCATTGTCGGAAACAGGCGCCTCTGGCGTGTATCTGTGCGTCAGGCGCAATACGTTTCGAACCTCCTCCGAGGGGGCGTTCACAGCATATATATCCAAGATAGCACCGGATCTTCTCGTCGTGCGGCAGGCGGCAAGGGTCCAATCGCTGGGATAGAAGTGCGATTCTCCAGTACGAAAGCGACACATGCCATGCGGCCGCTATCCGCATAAAGAAACAGAGCAAGCAAGTCCGTCATACTCTACAGTATATTATCCACAGAGTGAGCGCGCCTGGATGCAGCAAGAGAAGCCCTACGAGCGCCACATCCTTGGGTATCATAAACTGTTGACGTTGTCTTTTGAGATGGTCTCACGTGGCGGCGGTTAGGTCAAGTCGGACCAGCATCAGAACCTTTAGAAATAAATATATGGTTTTGATCAATGTTCAGTAAAACTTAAACTGTAGGATGTATAACATACAACAAAGCTGCGTAAATCCATGAATAAGCCTAATGAGTACCGTCAAATTTGACTCATACGCGTGCTGCGGCTAGCTGGTGGCGTGCTTGGCACCAGATGCGTCAGGAGTGGTGCTGCTGCCGACTGATGCGATCCACGTTTGAGCTGGGAGGCTTTGGCAAATGACCAGGCTGAGCTTTCAGCTGTGGCCTTTGGGTCCTGCACGATCTCTGGACTGCGTCGCTTCGCGGGTATCATTCAGAATGTGGAGAGCGGTGGCGCTGGAACGCATCCAACACATGGTGCAGACTGTCGTCTTGTCAGTCGCTTCAAAGCGGAGCATGTCCAACGACCTCGGCGTCGGTGCCCATCGCGAAAGAGGGAGGCGAATGGTACTGTAATGCCGCTTTGCGTAGAGGTGGCGGCCACTCAGCGCCCATGCATAAAGTGTACCACAATTGCACGCGTCCACACATCTTGGTGTTGCGAATATCCAACGTCTTGTGAGCTCCCGTGTACTTTCGAGCATCACTGCGTCACAAGGACGAAGCTGGGCGTGTTGCTGCGAACGAAAGGCCGCGAAAGTCTCACAGACTCCGGAGATGTATCGTCTACACGCAACCTCAGAGTGCTGAGCATTTGGACACCCAGGCCCTTCAGTGTCTCATGCGCGCGATTGTTCTTCCGCTCCTCACAAATTCACCATACATTTATTTACATTTCGTCCTCCTCGAGCAACATGTTGGGCACCGCGTTCGTGATCGGGTAGCTGCGGCCGCAGTTGTTACAGATCAGCTCGCCCTCCGCGATGTTGGTCTGTAACACGGGCACGCCAATAAACGCTCGTCGTTAAAGGCCGTCAAAATAAAACCGAATGCAAATCGCCCAAGGCGCTTGGCACGCGCACTTACGTCGAAGATGACGCGGTGGATGAGCTTGAGCAGCTCGTCGGCGTTGGTCAGGTCGTCCGGGATTGCATCCGGCAGGATCGGAACCTCCGGGTGGTTCAGCTGCACATTCCAATACACAAAACGAAAATGCATAAGCACGTGCGCAGGTCAACGCAATCCACATCCGTCGACGCCCACCCACCTCCTTGGTGGTCTGGCACAGCGCCGGGTAGTCGATCGTCTTCATGATGTGCAGCATGAACTGCTTGCTGTACAGCGTCTCCGCGACCACCACGCCGTCCATCTCGGGCACAATCTATACACACACAGACACGCACACTCACCATCAGCACTCCATTTCCATCCGTCAACGCCACTCTCTCATCCACCTCCGAACGTACGCGCAGCGGGAAGTTGAGCGGGCGCATGCCCGGCTCGCGGCCGGCCGTGTCTGCGCAGGCCTTCACGTTGCACACGAGCATGTTGTGGGTCAGCAGGCGCATCTTGTCGTCGCTCTTCGGGCTCGGGGGCAGCAGTAGCGATCGATTGCAGCACGGCTCGACTCGTTCGCTCCTTTGGCTTTTCAAGTCCCGAATGGCGTCCAACGCCCACTGGTTTGAGCTCGTCCGCCACACCTAAACCTATGCTGATAGCGTCATTTGAGTGGTACACTATTAGAGATAATTCGATTTTCATCCAATGAAGTGCGATCTGAGAAACGATTGGCGGCGATGAGCGAGTCGCTATGAGGAGCTCCAGCACTCTTGGCTGGAGGCGACTGACCGCATCGCCGCTTCATCTCTCGACCGCTCCGCTCGCTGCTGCTGCTGCAGGTTGTCTGCCGCCTCGGAGGTCTCATCGTGCTGTTAGGAGCGTGAAGAAGGAGCAAGCGTCCGTGTACGAGCGTCACCATGGTCAAGAAGAAGTACAAGTCGAAGCGCTTGACGCTGCACAAGAAGTACAAGATCGCGCGCAAGGTGCGCGAGCACAAGCGGCAGGAGCGCAAGCAGGAGCGCTTGAACCAGCACAAGAAGAAGAAGGACCCGGGCATCCCCAACAACTGGCCGTTCAAGGAGGAGCTGCTGCAGCAGGTCGAGCAGGCGCGCCTCGCCGAGCTCGAGAGCCAGCGCCTCGCGCGCGAGAAGCTGCGCGAAGAGAAAAAGGCCCGGAAGCAGGCTGAGGCCAAGGCGCGCAAGGAGCTGGGCGGCGTTACCGCCGCGCTCACGCCCGTCTCGGTCGAGATGCAGGCCAAGAAGGACCTCAAGCACAACGTGCAGAAGGCCGACCTGGTGCTCATCGTGCTGGACGCGCGCGACCCGCAGGGCACCCGCTCGCTCTCGCTCGAGGACGGACTCATCGCCAAGGCGCAGAAGAAGGTCGTGCTCGTGCTCAACAAGGTAGACCAGGTGTCGCCCGACACCGCCCAAAAGGTATGAATTTCCTCGCGCTGCTATCTCTGCTGGCCTTGGCATTGTGGTGTGACTGACTCCAATGTTGACTTGATGATGCAGTGGACGACGTACCTGCGCCGCTTCCACCCAACGATCCCGGTACGCGCGCTCAACTCCAAGGTGGTGGAGGTCAAGAAGAAATCCAAGGCGGCCAAGGGCCAGCAGGCGCTGTATAACCGCTCGCAGGAGCTCACGGAGCTGCGCGACAACGGCTTCGTCGACCCGCTGCGCGCGTTCCTGGATGCCTTCAGCAGCAAGCTGGAGGAGCCCGCGCACGTCGCGATCATCGGCTACCCGAACGTGGGCAAGTCGACGCTGCTCAACTCGCTCAAGAAGCGCATGCTGTCGCCCGTGTCGGCCAACCCGAACTCGACCAAGCGCGCCGTCGAAGTGCAGTACAACGAGAAGCTCACGATCGCCGACTGCCCGGCGCTCGACCCTGAGTACAGTGACGAAACGTCGGTCATCATGCGCCACGGTATCGCGGAGGTGTTCTCGGACGATCCGGTGCCGGGCCTCAAGAGCGTGATCGAGCGTGGCGACGCCCTGAACCTCATGGCGACGCTGCAGATCCCCGTGTTTCGCAACCACGAGGAATTCCTGTCCAAGCTCGCGATCAAGTCGAACCTGCGCCGCAAGGGTGGCGACCCGGACATCCTCCTGGCGGCCCGCACGTTCATCCGCAACCTCGGCAACGGCACGTACTCGACGTCGTGCCTGCCGCCGGTCAAGTCCAAGTCGCGGTTCGACATGCCCCAATGGTACCAGGTCCTCGACCTGACCAAGGTTCGCCCCTCTATTGTTTCGGTGCTGTGAGCATTGAGTCTGATGTTTTGTTGTATTGATTTGCAGCTTGACGATATGGAGACGAAGCTGTACACGACGAACCCGACGGGCCACAAGCGTGTCATCACGTTCAAGGCGACGACGGTCTCGCACGCGGCGGGCGACACGACCGAGTTCGACCTCGTCATGGGCCAGCTGCCGGAGAACGACGGCCTGACATCTGAGGACGAGGAGGGCGATGACGACGAGATGGACGGCGAAGAGGAAGAGGAGGAGGAAGAGGACATGGAAGACGACGAGTAGGCCTAGCCGCCTTGTTCTAAGGTTGAGCTGGTGGTCGCGCGAGTACGTAGAATAGAGGCGGCGGACACCCTCGGCCCATCTCGGATGGGAGGAGGGATCACCGACACCAAGTCTTTACCAGTATATTTTAACACGAATAACACCAACCCATGCACCACAACAGGTTCACGACAACGATTCATGTATTGCAAGGTCCGACTAATGCATCCCACTTCAGACGATCCTACGAGCTTACTCTCCTTGCCTCTTTCCTCCACCTTATGGAGACGGGAGCGGGTGCGTCTTCCGCCAGTCCTGGACCTTGGGGTGGTTGTTGACGAGGTTCACGATGCGCGCGAGGTTCTTGTACGGCTTGGCGATGTCGGCAGGCACGCCCTCGAGGCACCCGCTCTCGAGGAACATGACGAGCGCGGCGATCGCCAAGTCGGCAATTGTGAGCTTCCGGCCGGTCGCGTACGGACCCACGCGCGAGTCCAGCCGGCTGTCGAGGAACCCGAGCATCTTGGGGATCGTCTCTCGCGAGATGATCGATCGCATCGCCAACTTCTTCTCGGGGTCTTCGATGTACGACTCGCTCCACAGCGGATTGTTGTGACCTTCGTCGATGATCGAGAGCAACTCGTCCACGCGAAGCGCCTCGACGGCGTTGTTGGCAGGGTAGAGCCCGCAGAGCGTGCCGACGTAACGGAGAATGGCATGCGACTGTGCCACGGGCTTCTCGTTGTCGACACGCAGCACCGGCAGCTTGTGGAACGGCAGTGACGACTTGATCGTGGCGAACTCGGTGCAGCTGATGTGTTCGTCTTCGAACGAGATGTCGCCGATCGACAGCGCGAGACGGATGGCCTCTGCGCGTCCCGTGGAGAAGAAGTACGTGAGCTTGAGCTTGGGCACAGGGAGCGGCTGCGTGTCGACCATGATCGGCGCGTGCGGCATCACGTTGTCGTGCGACACTGGCTCCGAGAGTTTGTCGTCGTGCGCTATAAGGTACCATTGCTTCACTCGCGGCTGGGCGAGCACCTTGGCCACCGCCTCATTGACGTGGCGGAACTTCTCAAACAGATCAGAGGTGAATTGCGCGACCGAGCCGCTGCGGAGCTGCGTCACCCACGCGTAAATGGCCAGCTCGTGGATGAACACGTCCGAGCTCTTGTCCTGGAAGAACTGGAGCGTCTTCATGTCGTCCAGACGCGCGTCGATCAGCGAGAAGTAGCGCGGGATCTCGTGTTTGACGAGGTCTCTGCGCAGCTCGTCCGGCTTCTCGTCGTCCAAGCACGGAGCGATCTTCTTTGAGAACTCCTCGAGTCCGTTCAGGATCTCGTCGATCCGCAGCGCCGCAAACGGATTGCTGACGGGGTAAAGCCCACCGAGACTCCCAGCGAAGCGGAGAATCGCGTTCGTCTCGCCAAGCACTTCACCATCAACTTCTAGGACTGGGAGCCGCGTGAACGGCAGTTTGTCCTTGCGGGACTGGAATTCCTCCAGTGTTATGCGCTCGTCCACGAACGGCACATTCCCGATGAAGAAGGCGAGGCAGACGGCCTCTGCGCGGCCGTCGCCAGCGAAGTGCGTGAGCTTGAGCGTCGGATGGTGGAGCTCCATGGTGTTCAATGATGAGGAGAGCGGTGCGGTCGGTTAGTTGGTGACTGTCGGTGTGCTGCTGGGTAAATGGAGAATTGAAGAGTGGCAGTGTTGACACCGTGTGCGTCGGAGTGGTGATGGAGCGAACAGGTCGAACAAAGCTCCTGTCGCAGACGCCTTGCTTGTTTTCAAGCTGTTGGGAGTCTGGGACACGGCGGCGTTCAACGCTCACGCGTAAATGCACAGGTTCTAGACTTTGCGATCGCATTCGAGCCACTCCCGCAATGTACTTGACCGTTGGAGCTTACGCGACGCGAGCAGCTTGAAGCTCCGGTAGGTGCCCGTTGGTTCTTCTCAAGCCTGTCACGGCTCGCAAGTAACGCCAGTGCTCTCATCTACAGGAGCTTGTGAAGCTCATATCGTTGGTCAGCTCTTGTACAGTGTACCCGCGATCTACTGGTCCATTAGCGTCCGATGTGCGCTGATGTGGGTGATCCGTTCCGCAACGAGGCACGCTAGGCTCCCACTACACTCGTAGACGTCAGTGTAATCGCTCCTATCCGATGAATGCTTCGTACCTCGTCATGGTGGCTGCAAGAAGAGAACAGTCAGCGTCCCGCCGTCGATCGTCTCCGTTCTCATTGCGACTGTTCACGTCCTGTGTAGTGGGTGATGGCTGCCTCCATGACATGGCTACACTCATTGCTGCGACCTTCGCGCAACTTCCCACACCTCACTGATGCTTTGTATCGACCCAGTCGACCAACGGACCTGCTCGACGAGAATGCGCGGACCGGTGACGGCCGAGGCGGCGGAGCGGCAGTTCGAGCCGCTGGGCCGCTGCCGAGACGTGGAAGAGTTCGAGAAGCTCAACCGCATCGGCGAGGGCACGTACGGCACGGTCTACCGCGCGCGCGACCGCAAGACGCAGCAGGTCGTGGCGCTCAAGCGCGTGCTGCTGCACAACGAGGCCAGCGAAGGCGTGCGTGGCTGCTGCTCTCTGCGCGTGGGAATGGATGATGAGACCTCAAATATTGATGGCTGGTTGCAGTTTCCGATCACGGCGATCCGCGAGATCAAGCTGCTCAAGCGCCTGCGCCACCCGAACTGCGTGCGGCTCCTGGACGTGGCGGTCGGCCGCAAGCGCTCCAGGTACAGGGATAAAACCTTGCTGCTCATGTATCGGCCGTGAGGCTGACTGCTATTGCTGTATGTGGTCGTGACAGTGTCTTTTTGGTGTTCGAGTACTGCGAGCATGACTTGGCGCTGCTGCTGCGGCACCACAAGGGCTCACGCAACCCGTTCAAGGAGTCCGAGGTGCGCCAACGCTTGGCGGTCGCCATCACAACTGTAAATGGTACTAACCATGCATCCGATTCTATAGGCGAAGCGGGTGATGCTGTCGGTGCTTCACGCGCTGGACTACCTCCATGGACAGAACCTGCTGCACCGCGATATCAAGCTGTCCAACATCCTTTACGACCGGTACGGGCGGGTGAAGTTGGCTGACTTTGGGCTCGCGCGAGAGCGTAGCCAGCTGGAGGTGCGCGGCAAGGCGGAAACGCTGACCCCCAAGGTCGTCACACTCTGGTATCGTGCGCCGGAGATCTTGCTGGGCTGCGGCGCGTACACGAGCGCGGTGGACATGTGGGCCTGTGGCTGCATCTTTGGCGAGCTACTGCTCCAGGAGCCTTTGATGCCCGGCAAGACGGACCTCGACCAGCTTGAGCAGATCTTCAAGGTGCGCCGAGCGATGTGTTGGCGAGTGCAGCAGGCCTTGCACTCATTTGATAACCTTTTCGTGTAGTTGCTTGGACGAGCGACGGACCAGATCTGGCCGGGCATGTCTGTGCTGCCGAACGCCGACAAGCTCATGTTCGACACGTCCAGATACACGTACAACAACCTGCGGAAGCTGTTCCCCCACCTCTCAGACAAGGTAATGCACGTGGTGACTGGTATTCAATAGCGAGTGCGTACGTTTGCTGATACTTCTTGATGAACGACAGGGGATAGACCTCATGAACAGCCTGCTGACCTACGACCCAGCTCTGCGCATATCGGTATGACAGCATTCAATGCAGATATTGAAGACAAGCTTTCAGCTCTTCTTACCGATTCGATTTTGTGTCTTCAGGCTCGCGACGCGATTGCTCACCCGTACTTCCGTGAGAAGCCGTTTCCCCAAGAATCGTGCATGATGCCCACGTTTCCGTCTCTCCACCCGGATATGAAGAGCGAGCCCCAGGACTCCAATCGCCAGCACCGACGCGACGACGCGCGGATCGGCCAGGTGTTTGGTACCAGTTCATCTGCGAAAAGGAGACGAGTGTGAGGTCTTCGGGTCAATCCATGACTCAGCTAACGAATAAAGTGGTCCAAACGCTTAGAATCCATTGTTGCTTTGGTCAAACCGCTACGACTGCAGCAGCTCCTCGTACTCGTCCCGCAGCACCAGCGCCTCTTGCAGCATCGTCTCGACCTCGGCAGTGGAGAACTCCTTCTGCTCCTTAGCCCGCGAACTGCAGACGCACTTACTAGTAGCGCGGCGACACTTTCGGCAGATCGGATCGGCCTATCAATCGACAAGATAGTGAGCAGACCACGTGAGCACACCATCTCGCCATGGATGGCCATGGTCGATGTTTGCGCACCTTGGTGTCCTGGGGCTTGGCATGTGTTGAAGTGTCCACCTCTTCCGGAACCGGGGCAGTGTCCGTATCGACGGCGACGTCGTCGTCATTGCGAACGTCGTAGAACAGCTCTAGTAGCTGCCGGAGTTCGTGATCATCCAGCTTGGTCAAGGTCTTGAGGTGGTCGCTACACATTGCACCGCAGGCAGCGTCAGCATGTGCTTGACACTCATCGGAAGCACAACGTAACGCACACGTACCTCCAGTCTCCATCTCCAATGTCTTCGGGCCGCTTGTTGTGCGCTATGAGCAGCAAAATCGTAGCCACGCATGTCCACTAACACCGGCAAGAATCACATTACAAAGTCAGCGAGTTAGTTCGATCACTTGTCAAGAACTCCGAAAAAATGCCCTACCAAGTGTGTGTTACGCGTGTCGATCGCAGCCCGCAGCGCAAACGTGCGCGTGATGGAGTCGATCTTGTAGTTGGATTGGCGGTCGTTAGCGAGCTTCAGCTTCAGGGCGATCTGCACCATCGGGCGCCTCATCATCAGCGACAGCGAGTTCCATCGCTCGTTAAACACCTGCCGCGCGTGCCGCTCCGCTGCTTCGTCCTTGACATTCCCGGGTAGTCCTCCAGGCCCTTGTTCCTCACTCTTTTCTGGAATTGGAAGTCTCGCGACGACCAGAGTGGTATCATGGGTGATCCACTCGGAGAAGAGGCACCAAAGGTTGCTGAAAAGCGGAAGCTCGTTCAACGAGATCTCCTCTTCCTCGTCAAAGTCTGAGAGCACGAAGCTGCCCGTCGACGAGACGTCCGAGTCGGCCTCTTCGCTCTCTTCGCTGTCGCTCACCACGATGTCCGTCGCGTCCTTGTTCTCCTCTTTCTGAAGGAGGCGCTCCACCTTCTTCGCGAGCTTCTGCTTGTGCGACGGGAACATGAAGCCCTCGATCAGCACCGCGTGCTTGGCGTCCGGGAAGTTCCGGTCTGGGGGTTGGATCTGTGTGTTCTCCTTCAGCTCATGGCCGGTAGACGCCTCCAGCGTCGTCGGGACGGCGAGCTCCGTTATGGGGTTGGCCGACGCCTTCCGCTCCACGATACCGAGATCCGACGTCTTGGACCAGACCGTCTTGACCCCTGGCGCAGGGTGCTTCGTCGAGTGCTTGGCCGCGCCAACAGCGTTCTTGAGCGCGCTGGCGCTGTCGTAGTCCTGCGGATTCGGGTTGTCCGTGCCGAACACCTCCATCATGGACGGCACGAGCTGCGGCGGCTTGGACGCGAGCTTGGCCAGCAGCACGCGCGCTTTCTGTGGCAGATTGTAGCGACCCAAAGCAGAACAGAGGCCATCAGATACGCGTATACAAGAGCGTAGAGGACCAGTGAGCGAGATGCGAACCTGATGGCACTGCGGCGAGCAGAACTGGTTCTCGTGGTGTGCATCATAGATTTCCTTGCGCACCAGCGAGATGCGGAACTTGCCCTTCTTCCTGCCAGACACGCAGCCACCACGGTCAGCAGGGCGTTCTCAACATCACCAGCCTACTCTAGTCGATTGCCAGCGCGCGACGCACTCGCTGAGGCGGTTGCCGCACGCCGGGAAGCCGCAGAGATGCTGCACCGCGCGCTCCTCGAAGACGGTCTCTAGGTGCCGTCGCTGCAGGATCTTGGCGCTCAGGTCCAGAAACGGCACTGGAATCTTGGGATAGATGAGCGTGGACATGAGCTTGAAGGCCTCGCGCACGCTGGAGCCCTCCGGGGCCGCCGCCGCGCCGCCGCCCGCCGCCATCGTCGTTGCCTGCCGCTCCATGTTCGCACAGTGGATTTGGTGGCTCTGTTCCATAGTGAGGCCAGTATTTGAAAGATTACGGTACTGTTGAGATTGTTTACGTTAGAAACGACGATTAGAAACGCGGGAGAAATGACATTTTGAAAAGAGCCTTTTTGTAAAACTGCAATTATGGTCGAAATCTTCACGTTGAAAATGAAATAGGAATGTTAAATCAAATTATTTCACATTTTGTGCGTTCATTGGCGTAAATCCACATGTAACATGTATGATTGGCTGATATTCGCATCCTCAACACTGATTTTCAAGGTTGAGGTAAGCCTTTCGTCGCCAGAGGTCGTCCCACTGTTTCCCACTGACGCAGTTGAATAGTTGAAAAACGGCACTTTTCCAACTTCAAACAGCGCACTTTCCGCCAATCAGCGCCCAGATACGCCCCAAAAGCTCACGTGCCCCACGTGTGCGCTCCTCAGCGTGAACCTACGGCGGTCGGCGGCCTGACGGGAGCAAGAAGAGGGAAGAAGCCCGACGGAAGGGGAAAGAAGCCGCGCGCACTCCCCATCACTAGCCAACTCGCCATGTTTGCGCTCCGCAAGACCTCCGCAGCTGCGCTGCGCGCCCCGCTCGCGCGCTCCTTCGCCTCTAAGGGTACGTGCCTCAGTCACTGGGCATTTTGGACTCGTATCGGCCGGATCTTTGGAGCAGCGAGGACGACATGGCGACTAACGTGGCGGCTTCGGGCGTAGGCGAGTATGAGAATATCCTGACGGAGGTGCGCGGAAAGGTCGCCATCATCACGCTCAACCGCCCCAAGGTGCGTGCGCTGTGATGACGAGGGGAGGGACTAGATGTGGAGGTGGATCTCTAACGCATGATGCATGTGAGGGCAGGCGCTGAACGCGCTGTGCAGTCCGCTGATCGACGAGCTGAACGGCGCGGCGCACGCGTTCGACGCGGACAAGAACATTGGCGCGATCGTGATCACGGGCAGCGACAAGGCCTTCGCGGGTGCGTTGTCAGGATGATCAAGAGAGGCAAAGGTTCGCAAGCACTTCGGCTGACGATGGGTGGTGTTGTTGATTTTTGCTGTTGCAGCCGGCGCGGACATCAAGGAGATGGCGAGCAAGGGCTTCGTGGACGTTTATTCGACCAACATGTTCGCCAACTGGGGCGACATCACCAAGATCACCAAGCCGGTAGGCTCCTGAACGCGTCCCGACCAAGTCAAACAAGCTGGGCACGACTTAAACTCACTCGTTGATGGCATCAGGTGATTGCGGCGGTGAACGGCTACGCGCTAGGCGGTGGGTGCGAGCTGGCGATGCTGTGCGACTTCATCATCGCGGGCGACAAGGCCAAGTTCGGTCAACCGGAGATCACGCTGGGCACGATCCCGGGCTGCGGCGGCACGCAGCGCCTGATCCGCGCGGTGGGCAAGTCCAAGGCCATGGAGATGATCCTCACGGGAAACATGATCGACGCACAGCAGGCGGAGCGCGACGGCCTCGTGGCGCGCGTCGTGCCGGCTGACCAGCTGCTGGACGAGGCCGTCAAGACGGCCGAGAAGATCGCCAACTTCTCGCAGCCGATCGTCAAGATGGCCAAGGAAGCGGTCAATGCTGCGTACGAGCAGTCGCTGCAGGAGGGCCTCAAGTACGAGAGCCGCCTCTTCTGGAGCTCGTTCGCCACCAAGGACAAGATGGAGGGCATGGCCGCCTTCGTCGAGAAGCGCAAGGCCAACTTCACCAACGAGTAGACCGGTGCGTGCGATGTGAGACCGTAGCGTGTGGTGGCGTGCAGCTCGACTCTCGAGCTGTCCTTGGACCCCTTAACGAAACAGGCAAGGACGATACAGTCGTCTAGTTCCTTCAGCACCGGATTGTCTGCGCAGACACATAGCTTCTATTGATGGTACGCTGCTCGGTTTCTCATTTATCCATCTTGAACGGCACCGATCGTCATCACTGGGTGACGGAGATCGCATTGGCAACCTTTACAACAGCGTACGGCAAGCGCCACTGCACGCGCCCAATGAGGCTACAAACGTACCTGGATCATACTCATCAAGAGTGGGCTGGCGCTACCTTGGAGCGCTTGCTGCTGCTGGCAGCGGTCGCCTTGGTCGCGTGGGGCGTGCTGTCTTCGGAGAACCCCTGCACGCCGCCGTCTTCCTCCGGTCCGCGCTTCTTCTGAAGCCGACTGCCCTTCTCACATCCGTCGGCGGCCTCCTTTACCCATGACGGGATGGCGGCGCGCGTCACGTGGTCGATCTCCATGTCCATGCCGTTGAGGCGGTGCTCCCACTGGTCAACGTACGAGCCGAAGTCGCGGATGGCTCCCGTGAGGTCAACCTCGCGAGCTGTACCCGATGATTGACCATTCACAGGCGACCGCGGGGACTTGGTGCTGTGAAACGTGAGTGCGATGAAGAACCAGGACGTGTGGACGTCTTCTCCTGCCTCCCTGTCGCCCTCACGCTGCTCTACAAAATCGAAGAAGCGTGCGAACGGATAGATGCGGATCCCAGGAATCGTCTCGAGGCTAGAACACAGTATGAAGCAGCATCGATGAGGGTCAGCCAGCTCTTGTAAGAGAGGAGGAGCACGAGTACCGACGCGCATGAATACTACCGCAGAAACAAGTGCCGCAGACGCGACTCGACCCAGCCAAACCAGCGACCGAAGCTATCCGCGTTGTTGGCCGTGATCTGGACGCGGAGGAAGTGCTTCGACCTAGGCTCACCGGGAATATGACTTGTTAGCGTGACTGCTTCGTGTGGAGGCAGACTCGAGGAACAGAGGCTTGATGAGAAGAAGGAACAGCAATCACCTGTCGAAGAACGATGGGCCAAGGAACAGCTTTGTCCACGGTGCCTTCTGCAAGAATCAGTGATCAATCCATCACAGAGGCTAGCAAAGCGAAGCCCAGCGCATAACAAGCGAGCAATGACGAACCTTGGCTTCGATTTCGAGAGAGCGGCTGAATCCCTTGCCGAACTCGGCCTTCAGGATGCGAAGTGTGGACATCATGACGTTGTACGAGGAGTTGATGGGCGGGTAGGCAGGCGTGATGATCGGCATCACGTGCAAGCGGTCCCGCGGGTTGATCTTTGGGTTCCAGACCTACGAGAACAATCAATCCCCATAGAAAAGTGTAAGCAACTGGGCGTGAACAGTTTCCTCTCCACCGAGAAACAATCATGATGTTCTGCTGGTAGGACGCCGCCCTGTCGATCCACGTCGCGCAGAGCTCGCAGCCACCACCAAGACAGCAAAGCAGAAAAGAAAAAGCATGAAATCACCGGGAAGTTCAAGTTCAGCGGGTTCGCGGCGACATCCAGCACAATGGGGTTCGGCCAAGCCCACATCTGGTACACGCGGAAGAACCGGGTGAGCAGCGAGGACGGTAGCTGGTTTGGGTAGAACTGGCAGATGCGAGCCACAAGAATGGCCCAGTTCACGCCGCCGAGGAAGCCCAGCATGTTGGAGTAGATGCCGCGTATCTGCATCATTCAACGAGCCACACCAGTTAGATGGGAGCTCCTCCAGTTTATAATGGCAGCAGCACCTGTCGTACCCGCGCCCAGTGCTTGACTGCGATCAGCGTCGTGCGAAAGTTCTCGTAGTGAGGCACAAGCTGCATGATGCGCTCTGTGACGCGCACACCGTTGCAGCTTCGCACCTGACAGCACGAGCGACTCGATACCCGATCAGTAACACACGGGACAACGGTCTTGCTACATTCGTACGCACCGACTGTTCGTCGAGATCGCGCAGGATGTTGTCGTCGAGAATCTCGAGGTTGTCCGGGATGGAGTCCAAGGTCAGCGCCGCGAACAGGAGGTCCACATGGATCCCGTTGATCGTCATCTTGATAACAGGTACGAACCTGTAGGTGGCGCATTGGCGTGGCACAACAGCGTTAGCATTCACCCAACCCATCCGCGCAGGCACAGCGCTAGCGGAGGGCGTACGCGTCGCTGATCACGCGGACGTCGGCAATATCGGGCGAGGCCTCGAGCAGAATCGGCGCCTTCTGGAAGAAGCTGGCGCGCGTGCAATGGCGCGGCGCAAGGCAAAGTCTGTCGGGGGCATCAATCCTATCGTTAGTCGCTGACTCGCATCCCACGGCTCGAAATATACGCAGCACCGTACGCGTCAATGTCGGCGTCGGGGCTGTGCGCGCCGAGGCGGTACGAGCCGAAGGTCCGGAGCTGGATCAGCCTGGTCGATGCTTCCTCCTCGTCCATGGACGCCAGACCTTCGTGCACCGCGTACTCCTGCAGGATGGCCGCGAGCTTCTTGAGCACGCCCTCGCGCTGAGCGCCCTCGCGCTCGGTTTCGTACAGCCCGCACGACCTGCGAAAGGCGCACAAGCACAGCCAACCAGTTAGACATCGACATAACATCATGTTGATGACTATGGCGTCGTTACTCGAGCGCGAGCAGCAGCTCGTCGTTGCGCTTCTTGTCGTCCTCGGTCGGACCCGCGAGCGACAGCGGCTGCGTCATGGTTTGGGGGCGATACGCAGCGGTTCAGAGTCAGAGAAGCGCGACGAATGCTGTAGGAATATGTTGTGAGCAGAGTGAGCGACTCTAGCAGCGAGAAGCAGCGCTCAGCGAGGTGGAGCGCCGCCCCATTCACCTCCATGCAGCGCACCTCGATGCTGGTGATCTCGTCGTGCTTTGGGCTGTCATGAAAATCGACCCGCAGAAACGGCCAGGGAACCTTTTCATCCAATCAAAATCGTTCTAAAAGATCAGCGACACGTTTTCATTGGTTGGAAATAGAGAGGCCTTGTAAATCCGCCCCCGTAATAGAGTCCTCCTCGATTACTATACACCTCATGTATACCATCACCATGTATACCGACCCCCGGCGAGGTGTTGGCCACTCAAATGCGGCACTTCGCTAATCAGAAGCGACGCTAAGTGACCGGCGGCAGGCGACGCCAGCGTACGCAGAGACCCAGAGACACTCAGAGAGGGCACTGCAGCAATGAGGGAGGCGCTGGCGAGCGGTGGACTGGCGCTGGCGCAGACAGCCGTGGCGCACTTTGGCCAGGCAGCCGGCGCGCTCGTCGCCAACCCAGACGACGACTTTGACTACGAATACGTGCTCGACTGGTGCGTCCGCCGCTCCCGATGCACTTGAGGGTGAGATGCAGGCAGCTGACGATGTCGCCTGTGTTATCGCTGCAGCAAGCCGACGGCGCAGAGCAGCGCACTGGCGCTGGCGCTGTCCAACCGGTCGGTGCAGCTGCGGTCGCTCGACACACTGGCGCTGCAACATGAGGTGCGTGTTTCTCGCTGGCTTCTGCGCCTATTGTCGATCACCACGGCTTCTGACACGTGCTGCTGTTGATGGCGATGCAGTTCCACGCGCACAACAGCACGATCCACGAGCTGTGGACATCGCCGACGACGCCGTGGCACGTAGCGACGTGCTCGAGCGACGAGACGGTCAAGTTCTGGGACATCCGGTCGCCGCTACCGGCGCTGGTCGTACCCATTGGCAGCGAGGCCTGGTCGCTGGACGTCGGCTGCGGCGAGACGCTGTTGGCCGTGGGCACGGACGAGATCGCGCACTTCTTCGACGTCCGCGCAGGCGGCAAGAAGCTCGGCGAGTACGGCGAGTGCCACATCGACGCCATCACCAAGGTCCGCTTCCACCCGACACAGCCGGCGTTCGTGGTCACAGCGTCTGAGGACGGCGTCGTGTGCTTCTCGGACTGCCGCATTCCTGACGAGGATGACGCGCTCGAGTCGATTATCAACGTCGAGAGCGCGGTGACCACGATCGGCTTCTTCGGGCCGCAGCGAGAGAACATTTTCTGCCTCACAGGCACCGAGACGCTCGACCTGTGGAACCTGCAGACGGCCGAGCGCATCCACCACTACGACCACATCCGCGACGACTGCAACGCCCATGGCATCGCCACCGACTATTTAATCGACTGCGTGTTCGACGACGCCTCGGGCGAGCTGTTCCTGCTCTCGGGCAACCATGGCGGCGACATCAACGTCGTGGGCATTGGCGGCACGGCGAACGGTCAGCTGCAGCACGCGGCGGCGCTGAAGGGTGGCCATAAGGCGTGCGTCCGGACTGTTTACTACGACACGGTGCGGATGACGCTCTATTCGGGTGGCGAAGACTCTCGCGTGTGCAGGTGGTCGCCGCCGTCCTCCTTCGGCAACAACGCCTCCGCCCAAAGTAGTGGCTTGGCGATGGCTGCTAACGCGGCGGCAGCCAGCATCGACGATGACGAGGACGCTACTCCTTCAACATGGAGCCGTAAGGCCGGCGGACTTGACCCCGCTGGTCTCAAGAAGGCACGCAAGTCCTCGCGCCCGTACTGAGAGTGGGATCGGCTCGATGGCTAAATTAGATGAGACGCGCACAGACGCTCTTATGCGGCCCTGTGCGGGTTGCAATCGCGTTGTGGGCGGTACAAGACCCACAAATATAGACTTCCATGATCCTCAGTCGACTTTTTGAAGCGTACATGGGTCGCGTCTAGCATCAAGTAAGATGCAGTAGGCACGCGAGGGATCCGAGCTTGGGAATCCAAAGTTAGCAAGCGAGCGTCGATCGTTTCATGCTGCCGTCTGAAATAGCGTGCTCTTGCGGTTGCTTTCCATGGCACGAGCGCCGCAGCTTCGCATCCTTCGTCCTGGTTAGCGCCACTTGTCGCCTTCAACCTCGCTTTTCGCTCGCGGCAAAGATTAGATTGGAGCAGTTTCGCTCAGCCTCGACGCGGAAAGAGAGAGTGAGAGGCTATTTCTAGCGGCAAAGGTTGGTTTCTCGCCCTCTCGACCCGTCGTCCAGCGTCTCGGTCTTGGTGGAAGCTCGATAGCATTTTCGACTTGCAGCTCGCGTGCAGCAAGCAGGTGAGACCTCGCTCCAGTGTCGTTGGTTGGCTTCGTACGGTTGCTAATCCATTCCGTCTTTGACTCGACGCGGTTCAGGAAGCGCTCAGCCTCTCCTCACTCTCTCATCTCGACCGCCAAGCAGCCAACATGACGGGCATCATCAAGAAGGTGACCGAGTTCTACAAGAAGGATGAGTGCACCAAGTACTACAAGCTGGGCAAGACCCTCGGAACGTAAGTACTCGTGTCCATATTGCATTTGTGAGCTAGGGCTGTGAGCATCGGACTCACTTGGCTCGTATGACTGTGCAGTGGAAGCTTTGCGACGGTCAAGAGCGCCGTGAGCAAGTCCGACGGCTCGCACTGGGCTGTCAAGTGCATCGACAAGGCGAGTCTGTCGGCCGAGGATGAGGAGGCGCTGCGCGTGGAGGTCGAAGTGCTGCAGCTCGTGGACCACCCCAACATCGTCAAACTCAAGGAGGTCTTCGACTGCCAGAAGACCTTCTACATGGTCATGGAAGAGATGAGCGGCGGCGAGCTCTTCGACCGCATCGTCGAGAAGGAAAAGTACTCGGAGAAGGAGGCCAGTAGCGTCGTGCAGAAGCTCGCGCGTGCTCTGCTCTACTGCCACAACAAGGGCATCGCTCACCGCGACCTCAAGCCCGAGAACCTGCTCTATCAGTCCACGGACCCGGACGCCGAGATCAAGATCGCCGACTTCGGCCTCGCCAAGCTCGTCAAGGGCGACTCTCTCATGCAGACAGCGTGCGGCACGCCCGGCTACGTGGCGCCCGAGATCCTCGAGGGCCGTCCGTACGGTGCCGAGGTCGACATGTGGAGCCTCGGCGTCATCACATACATCCTGTACGTCCTTGTCGCGATGGCGTGCGGTTTGATATGTCAACTCGAGTGGATAACGTATCCTCTTGTCGAGCAGGCTATGCGGCTTCCCGCCCTTCTACGACGAGAACAACGCGGCGCTGTTCGCGTCCATCAAGTCGGGCGTGTTCGACTTCCCGAGCCCGTACTGGGACTGCGTGTCGGCCTCTGCCAAGGACGTCATCTCGCGCCTGCTGGTCGTGGACCCGCGGAAGCGGCTCACGGCGCAGCAAGTGCTCGACCACCCGTGGATCTCGGTGTGTTCCCATCCAATTGCATGCGTATCAAATGCATGTCGCGTGGTTTGTGCAGAGTTGTTGACGTTGTTCTGTTCTTCCCACTCGTAGGAAATCCACAACGTGAGCGACGAGGTGCTCCCGCACTTCACGACCGAGATGAAGCGCTACAACGCGCGCCGCCGCTTCCGCGCGGGCATCATGGCCGCCAAGACCATCAGCTCGCTCTCGGTCAGCTCGGTCAAGAAGCGCACGAGCGCGAGCGATGTCGGCCACTCCATCGCGGCCACGGCGCTACGCTCCGCGTCGGTGGCTACGCCTGCGGCGGTCGCAGAAGAAGAGAAGGCGCAGTAGTGGCAAAGCGTGCGGCGCAATCGCATCGCCTGCAGTCGCCTGATCTCTATCAGACGCATCGATTTTAAGGACTTAAATGAACATATTTTGCATTGGTTCTGCAGCAGTTCGCGTTGAATCAACCGCTGGGTTTCCTCCTCTAAGCACTTACTCCTTCAGGATGAAGTCAACAGCGCTGGAGATTACCCGAGCAACCTCGTTCACATGCGCCTGCACCACCTCAGCTGTGTCTCGGAACGCGACCGCGTCGGCGATGCCCGGGAAGGCCGTTCCGACGTACCCTTCGAAGAGCCCCGGGCCAAATACCACGTGCTTGTACCAGTTGCGGTGCGGCAGCCCCGCGTCCGTGAGGAAGAGGCGCTCGAGTTGCACCAGCTTGTCGTTCCAGAACGCCGTGCGCTTCTCCTTGTCTTCAGAGCCGTCCGAGCCAGCAACAAAAGCCGAGATCTTGGCTTGCATGGCGCTCGCGGCCACGTCAAACCGAGCGATCGCAGTATGCAAGCCGCTAAAGTCGACCTGCTTGTCCTCGTTTTGCTCCGACAGCATCGCCACGCCCTGCTGCTCGAGCGCAGCGAGCTGCTCACGCATCACAAGCGCGTACGTCGAGTAGTCGAGCGCGAGGACCTCGTCTTCGGCGAGGCGCAGCGTCAGCAACGCCCACCAGCGCCCAAGCGCCTCGTGGGTCGAGTAGCTCGGGTCAGTCACCGTCTCCGAATACATTACGCTGTCCATCGAGCTGTGGCACGTGCCGTAGACCGAGTACAAGTTCATGAAGAGCAGGTTGGCCGACACGACGCCCAAGTGCTGGTAGAAGGCCGTGAAGTCCGAGCCCGAGCCCAGCAGCGTGACCAGGTTCTCGGGCGCGAGCGCGCCCATGGCAGCGACAGCGGCTGCCGGCAGCTGACTCTGCTGCTTGACCCACTGCTCGTACAGCGATGTCTCCACCTCGTCGCCGAAAAAACGGTTGGCAGGCACTCGCTTGGCCGTGTCAACCAGCAGCGACGCGATCGCGTGTTCCTTGAGCTCGCTGGCGTGGTCTTCCGCCTACTCCGTGCTTCCGAGCAGTCCAAACTCCTCGCCGTCCCAGGACGGGAACTTGATGGTGCGGCGCGGCTGCCAGCCGCTCTTCATCAGCTCACCGAACACGCGCGCGATCTCCAGCATCACCGACGAGCCGCTGTTGGGGTCGATGGTGCCGCACGTCCACGCGTCGCGGTGGTTGCCGATCACGACCACCTTGTCCGGCTCCTCCCGCCCGCGGATCGTGCCGACCACGTTCCAAATGGGGCCGACGAAGTTGGCGATGTCGAGGCCCAGGTTCAGCACCACGGCGTCGGCTCTATCTGCGACGCCGACGTGGTAGCCGTCGTCGAACGGGAGGCCTCCCTGCCAGACTTCAGGCGCGCGGACGCCCTTCAGCGCGCCGAGAATGTGTTTGGCCTGGTCGTAGCTCAGCGCCATCGTGGGGTGTGCGGGATCGACTTGGCATCCTCGTAGTCGAGACGGTCAGCAGCGACAGTCGCCGCCCAGCCAGGAGTCAACGAGTCTCCGCCCGCGACCGACAGGTACTGCGCGGATCCACGCTGGAACGAGTCTTCCGGCGCCAGGGATCCTCGGGATAGATTGGGTCGCGCAGGTATCCGTCGTCCTTGGGATCCGAGTAGATGATGACGCCCGTCATGCCGCGCGCCTCGGCGTCCATGACCTTGAGCCCGCGGAAGTTGCCGCCGTAGCGCACCATGGCAATCTTGCCCTTGAGGCTGACGTTCTGCGCCTCGAGCCAGTCGAAGTCCGCCGGGCGGCCGAAGTTGGCGTACACAACGGCCGCCGTCACGTTCCCGGGGGCGGCGTACGGAAGGAACGAGCCCGACCAGAGCTTGTCGCTTGTGGTGCACTCGTCGCCCGCGACCGACGCCTCCGTCAGGTTGAGCTCACGCTGCGCGCTGGCGGGCGAGACGATCGCGAGGCGCTGAGAACGCGGCAGCGACAGCAGCGGGTAGTACTCGCTGATCTCGGCGGAGATGCCGAACGACTCGAGCTGCTCCGCCGTGTACAGTGCCGTCTCGTAATCCTCGGGTGTGCCGCACACGTGCGGAGAGCTCGAGTACGCGTGCAGGTACTCACGGATGTGCGCGCGGTCGATGGCGGCGAGCACGTGCGCCTCGGTCTCATTGAAGGGCGTCTGCATGCTCTCAGGATGCCCAGAGGCTAGGTTGTCGGCGAACGTGTGCGACGAACAGGCAGCATAGATGGCCACGACGCCCACGACTGCGAGCGCGGCGACCACGCGCGTGGCGATGGTGATCGTGCGCCGGCCTTGCTGGTCATTCTCGTCGGCGCGGCCGCTGAACGTACCATAGGCCGCCATCGTTGCTCAGACCCGGGCGACTGGCGAGTCTCCTGGTGAGTGCAAGAATGAGGAGCATGCATGAGATCGGCGCCGCCCCTCAAGTGTCTTGGCAATGCCAAGTTGGCATTGCTCATCATTGACGCGATACATCAACTTTGGATGAGTCTCGCGTGGCACCTTGGAGATGCGGGGAAGCCGGTTGCGTGTGCACACAATACGTATGAGTGGATTACTCGGTCGGGTCTATCGATGCATGTACTGTGCAAGGGCCGGGCCGCTTTGTCGACATGCATGGAACGGACGGGCGATCATTCATCTCTGTGATGATCAGCAGGCTCTGTCGGCGGAATCCTCCGTAGATGAAGAGCACAACAGCGCTCTCTACGATAGTATCAAATTGCTGGCAACGTCCAAGCGCTCACATTCCTCTTAAGCGGCCGTACGGATCACCACTGGCGATTCACCAGGTGTCGAGTATCGCATCGCATTGTCTGCCGGTCCTTTCAGATCTGCACCAGATGCTGCACCGACTGATCCGCTCTTGACGCCTAGACCACATCCTTGGGCTCTGGGCGGCGGGGGGCGTTCATTCGTTCGTTCTCATGACTGGGATGGCGCAACGCGCCCCGTTCGACAAGCCTCTTTCTCAGAAAGCAGCGCGGGGACCCTGACAAGAAACGCGTTTCGCCTATTCATAGCGCGGGTCAAATCGCCCCCATGCGCGTGACAGAACGCGCGCGCAACGCGCCCGTGGCGGCTTTCTCACTCTCGGAAAACGAAGAGGGCGCGGAAGGGAAGGGAGAGCGCGAGACGCAAGATGACGCAGACGTCGGGCGAGGGCGTGGTGGGCTCGATCGCCATTGAGCTGGACCGCAAGGTTTACGCGCCGGGAGACACGGTCTCGGGCTCGGTCTCACTCACGGCGCTCGAGCCCATCCGGTCCAAGGAGCGTACGTTCGACAGAATCCTCGATCCGTTGGTGTGCCTTGGTCCAAAGGCTGACTGCGCGTGAGCTACTTGATCCGCTTGCTATCTGCAGCGCTGGCGCTGGTCATCACGGGCAAGGAGGCGGTCGAATGGGACGAGACCGACTCGCCATCATCCACCAACAACGACTACACCTTCCTCAACCACAAGGTTGTTTCGTTGTCTCGTGTGTCTAGCCTCAGCCATGTCACTGACTGCCGCTTTGCTTGCTTTCCTTGCTGCTCTAGATTGTCCTGACGCCCAACGTGACGAGCTACAACCCGGGCGAGTCGATGTTCCTCTTCTCGTTTGAGCTGCCGCCACCGTCGAGGCTGCCGGCGAGCTTCGCGCTCGCTGACGTCTACTCTGGCAAGCTGGAGCGCCTGCGTGCAGAGATCAAGTATGCCGCGACCGTGTGGCTTACGGCGGCGGACCGCGCGTCAGTCGCGTATCTGTCGTCGGTGGAGACGTTCACGGTCATGGTGGCGCCACAGCAGCTCGACCCGCCTGTGCGCGCGTTTGAGATCTCATCGTCGGAGCGAATCCGCTTCTTGTGCTGCTTTCACCGCGGCGGGCTCCACGTGATGGCCTCGACGCCCAAGGACGTCTTCTCCGCCGAAGAACAGATAACTCTGCAGTGCCGAGTGGATAACCAAGCGTCCAAGCAGCCCATCAAGCGCGTTCGAGTCGAGCTCTTGCAGGACCTCGCGCTCCGCAATGGCGACGCCTCTGCGGCGCAAGTGATTGTGACGCGCAGCATGACCAAACTTGAGTTTGGTGGCCCAGCGCCGGGCGAGACGTGGGAGCAACTCGTGACGATCCCCACGATCGAGGACCCCTCGTCGTTATCTTCGGAGCAGCCGCCTCGGCAAGTACGACGGCCGCTAGATCCGTGTGTGGTGGCCAAGTTCTTCTCGTGTTCGTACCGCGTGGTGATCCGATGCAAGCCACTTGCGAGCCGAAGCGTTGTGACGGAGCTGCCAGTGCGGATCATCCACTGCTCAACGCCGGTGGCGCCTGCCAGCGTCGTTTTGGCGGTCGGACGCGCCGGCGGCAACGGTGTGGGGTCGAAGTAATCGAGGAGAGAGGTATAAACCAGTGAAGGGAGGTATGTGGTCTGGCGTACGAGACGTCTGACAGCTTTCATGGCATGACAAAGACCCGAATGTCAGTGACGAGCAGGTTTTTGAGGGTATACAACACGAATGGGACTGCAACTCGAAGCTACGCTTGTCTGCTTTGTCTCTTCTCTCGTGCTTGTGCATGTGCCGCCTCGTGAGGTCTCTGGCTCAGAGCGCGCTGTGCACGATGGTCTGGAACTCGGGCTTGAGCGAGGCGCCGCCCACGAGGAAGCCGTCCACGTCGTCGAGTGCGAGCAGCTCGACGCAGTTCTTGGCGTTGACCGACCCGCCGTAGATGATGCGGACGCTCCGCGCGACCGACGCAGAAACCGTGCGCGCGAGCCACACGCGCAGCTTCTGGTGCGCCTCCTGGGCCTGCGCCGGGGTCGCGACCACGCCCGTACCGATAGCCCAGACCGGCTCATAGGCGATCACGACGTGCTCCCAGTCCTGCTGGTCTGTGATGAGCGCCACGAGGGCCGCCGTCTGCCGCTCGAGCACCTGCTGCGTCTGGTTGGCGCGCCGCTGCTCGAGCGTCTCGCCGATGCAGAAGATCACCTTAAGCCCCAGGTCCAGCGCGCGCTTAGCCTTCTTGGCCGCCACCTCGTCCGACTCGCCGTAGTACGCGCGTCGCTCCGAGTGGCCCACCAGCGTCCACTTAATCCCGAAATCTGCACACACGGACGAGTCGTTAGCAACCGTGTAAACACGTCTATTGAGGGTAGAAATGCGCACCGATGAGCTGCTCGGCCGCGATCTCGCCTGTGAAGGCGCCCGTGCCCGTCAGGCTCACGTTCTGCGCGCAGACAGCGATGTTACGCTGCAGCAGCGGCTGGACGAGCCCAATGTGAAGCGCGGGCGGCGCCACCACCACGTCCACCTTGCCCGCGTCCACGCGCGTGGCGTTCAGCACGCCCACCAGGTCGCGCACCGACTGCTGCTTGCCATTCTGGAGTCATTCGAGCCACCAAGTCATGCACCACACAACAGCCAGGCGTGAGGTTCGTCGAGGACATGTTACAATTCATAAGAAGACACGAGAGAGGTGCGTACGCATTTCCAGTTACCGCCGATGAGGACCTTGCGCTTCATCGTGTCGAGAAGCTCGGTGTGTCGTTAAACGCAAGGAATGAACCGGGGAGAGAGCGATAATGGAACGAGCGCTACCACATCCACAAGGGTAGAGGGCTTCACGCTGGACGTGGCCCCACGTTTTACTCAACGCGGTTGAAGTAGCGGGCGGCTCTGGTCGCTGACGACGGGGCATCACCATAATTAGTTAAATATGATTTGAACCAATGTATACGTATTTATGGACGTGGTTCGATTGCTGTAATATATAGATGGAGCGGGTCCACATATGCGCGAAACGATGCGAGGAGCTATTAGTGACTGTACCTGCTGATGCCATGGCTAGCAGAGCGGGATCTGTGTGTCAGCCTGCACGCGCTTCTTGCGGATCTTGTTGGTGACCTCGTCGTGGTAGACGCCCTCGAGCTGGTACGCCTTGACGTTCACCTCGGCGCCGTTGACTGAGTCTGAGTTGTCGATGATGGGGATGAGCGGCCGGCGGCGGAACTTGCCGCGGTAGATGTAGTAGTTCTGCTCCAAGTATACGAACGGCCGGATGAAGACGGCGCGACCGAAGCGATACGACATGATGGACTGCGACCGGACGAGGGCCTTGGCGCGTAGCGGGTCGTTCATGAACACCTCGACCGAGTTGCGTTGGTAGGTGCGCCAGAAGGACTCGACGTCCTTGCGCAGCACCCCGCGGTGCGCCCGGGTGGCGACGTTCACGACCAGCCGGAGGATGATGAACAAGGAGCTGAAGAGGATGGCATACCCGACGATGTTGATCAGCGGGTCGTAGATAACATGTGCTCCCTTGCCCTCCCGCGCGCGGTCGCCGTAGCTGTACTTGCTGTACGAGTTGTAGAAGCTGAACAGCCCAGGAACGGTCGGGAACATCTCACGCTGGCGATCCGTGCCGCCCCATTTCATGATGCAGACGTCCAGAATGTCCTCGAACGAGTTCCACACGGACAACAGCGTCGCGACCATGATCTCGAAGCTCGAGATGTGCGTGAACTCGGTGACCAGCGCGGCCAGCCGCTCGTTGGCGAACACGAAGGTGACGCGCCAAATGTTGTCAATCAGCACGACGACGATGGTCCAGACGCGGAAGTTGCTTAAGAAGGCGCTCGTGAGCTGGTAAAAGCTCGTGGACCACGCGAACACGGTCGAGTTGGGGATCACGTACAGCCATGAAAGGAACGCGTCGAAGACCATGAGCGCCGCCAGCGTCCGCTTGCGGAACGAGACGCTGCTGAGATCCGTGTAGAGCAAGATGCGCGAGAGTGTCTCATCCTTCTTGGCTGCGCCTGAGGTCATGCTCTTGTTACCGCCCTCTCCTATTGCGTCGTGGGATGAGTTCTGGTTGGTTGCATCGCTGCTTGTGAGCGTCGACGCGTGCACACGCTCTCGTCGCCCCACGGCTACCAGCGGGCGAACCACTAGCATCGCAACGACCCACGAGTCGACGCCGTTAATGGTGATCATGCATAGCTGGATGAACAACATGGCAAAGTATAGCACGCCCTCCACACCCAGGTCGGTCAGGATCCAGTGGTGCACCATGGGCTTATCGTCGTTCTCGAGCGAGTACGTGGAGACCATCCGCAGCCGCGCGCGCATGTAGATGTTGCTGAAGTAGATGTAGTCAAGTGTGTGCCAGTTCCAGCCGACCCACTCGGACAGCATGCGGAAGTACTTGGCGCTCACGGGGTCGACGTGGAACTCGCGCAGTCGCCCACCCTTCGAGTCGCTCCAGATACAACCGTACTCGTTCGGGACCAGGTTCTCCGCAACTTCACCCTTCGCTGGCATCGGTAGGATCTCGTAGCATAGCGTGTCTTCCCACAGATCCATTCGAGTGCCGAACTGCTCGAAGATTGTGTGCGTCGTGTTCACCAGGGCCAAGATGTCGTCTTCCTTGACTAACGCAGTCATCGACTCGCGATACGACGACTCGGGCAGGTTGTAGTTGATGGAGTAGACATACGACGTGTACGGCACCTGGGGGAACGGCTCGAAGACCGTGTCTGCGAGCAGCCCTCCACCCCAGATCATGGCGTCGATGCGAAGACTGCCGATGAACACAAGCGTCTCGTTGCGCTTCACGGGTTGTCCGTTCCCCGTGCCGAGAACGCATCCCGTGCCGGCGGCGCTTAGATGCGCCATTTTGCCCATGAGCTTGTAGAGGATCAGAGAGTCGCACACCGACGCGAGCGCGTTCCACTGGTTGTGGCTGACCAAGCGGGTGCCGTTGTTGTCCTCGAGGTACCGCGTCAGGTCGATGCCCGTCCACTCCTCGTGGATGTCGGATGAGAAGGACCACGAAGGGTTCGGCCCGATCATCGTGACCTTGTAGTACAGGTCCTTGAGATCCATGAAGTTGAGGAAGAGCGTGAGCGAGATCATGGCCACGATGCTCACTTGCTTGGTCCGCCGCTTGTCAAAGAAGGATCGCATCGTTCTTAGCCAGCGACTGCCGATTAAGCTGGCGAGTGGCGAGCCGATGCGATTCACGACGAAGTTGGTTTGCTTGTTATACGATCGACCCGCACTCGCAAGACGGAACGACTGACCGCACCAAGATGAATCACACGGACCAAAAATGGGAAAAACGACAAACCGCACGAAGCAAGCAGCTCGGAAGTTATGAATAGCGCTGCTCTCGATGTGAGTGCAGCAAGTCGATGCGATGGAAACTGCGATTGCAGGCCACGACCAGGTAGGAAGCGCTCGCAACCCGTCGTTTTGTCTTAGGATCGGAGTAGGTGCCTTCTGAGAAAGCTGGCTTGTACACTGGCTGACGTTGGGTCTGAGTAGACCTCTGCTGCTTACTAACAATGTAAGCAGATCCATTCGCATGAGATTGTCGTCCCAAATTAGCTGGAAGTTCCGTCACCAGTGAGAAGTTTATAGCACCGCTGCGTCCAAATTGCTCACTTGAGTTCGTGTAGCCCCTTTTGTTAATGGGATGCGCCGGTCTAAAGTAATCGTGCGCATAACGCGAAGCTGCAACCGGAAGCTCGAGGTAAATATATCCTTGTTGCTGGGTGCATCAGTTTGCGGCGATCACCCAAGCTTCGCTGCACCATCATGCTTTTCACTCCAATCTTTGACAGACATGCCACCGACGTCCCCACTATAGTTTTTAAATATATTGAGCGGAAGGAGGTGCTGGACACCTCTCCATGCATCATACGGCCACTCAGCCAGACACTTCGGGTTCGCTGCTCCGTCAGGGCCACCGAAGACAAGAGAAATACAAGTGGCGTGCTCGCCGGCGTCCTAGACGTCGCTATTCGACGCGTTTCCGCTTCCAGGCAGGCGCGTAGCCCCCAAACTCCACTGCCGGCGGCGTGTCGCCCCCGCTGTGCTCGATAACGTCTCGACCGCTTGCTAGTTCCATGTCCGTGTCCTCTGCTGACGTCTCCGAGTTGCGAGACCGCTTGATCCGCAGGCCCCAGCTGTGTCTCCGCTTCTCCAGTTGCCGCGGGTGCGGCGGGAAATCAATCCCGTAGTACTTACCGCCGCACAACATCTCCTGGACCTCCTTCTTAAAGAACGCCGGGTCGTCGTGTAGCTGCTTGGCAGCCGCGGCGTTCAGCACGTAGTCGATCCCCGGCTCCAAAAAGATGAGCTGCGCCATAACATCACCATCCAGTTAACATCCGCGCTATCATCACGATGAGCTCGATCGAGTCCTCCGATACCTGGAGTCCAAGCAGCACCGTGTTGATGCTAAGCACGGGCCGCCAGTCCTGGCCCAGGATCGGCATCATGACTTTCCCCGTCGTCAGATCAATGTTGGGGTGCCACACTCTGCAGACAAACACGCACGTTAGCTTCGATCTCGACTGGGTGAAAGGCACCGGCATGATAAACCAACGACTTACCTGGTCAGGCACGTCACGCCGGGAGCTGTTGTCGTACGACAGAGCGCGGGAATCCGATCGCATACAAGCACCACGTCAGGCCGCAGTCTAATCATTCACGTAATCTTTTCCGGCATCAGGCTGCTCACCGTGGAAAGGGTACGTCTTGGGGATCTCGACGAAGAACGTAAAGTCGCCGTTCGCGTACGGGCCCGAGACGTCTGCGATGGAGATGTTGAAGATCAGGCGCAGCATGTTGTCCGCGCCGTCCGGAAAGTCCACGCGCGTCTTGGCCTGCGAGCATGTGAATTTGGCCTTCGACAGCTAGTTTGGCCATACCATCCACCATCAGCACGTCATCCCATACAGAAACCAGCCAACAGAACGCGCCGCGTGCCTCGTTTACGTCCTTGCGCACGCGTAGCGCCGCGAAGTCCGAGCGCATGTACATCCTTCGGGTCGGAAAGGCCGCTCGCTCGCTCGCTCGCCTGGCTCTCTCGCTCGTCTTTCTCCGCCGCTCCCTGAGCTAATCGAGCCCCAGCCACGCCCCGACGATCTGCTGCGTGAGTGCCACCACCGACGTAAGTGATCACGTCGCGCACAGACAGAAAGACAGAGAGATAAACGCCCGTATGCACGCGTACCGCGCGCGCCTTCAGGTGTCGAGGTGAAAAAACTTGCCCTTTTGCCTTGGAAACCCCAAGCATCCTCGCTGTGCACGGCCGGTTCTCAAAACTCGGTGTAAACTCGCATCCTGTCTTCTCTCATCTGATTTGTTGAAAAGCGGGTTATGCGTCAGATAATGCATTTTTGACCAATGATAGAAGCACGAATATAGAAATCTGCCCCCGCGTCAGAACACGGTGCGTTACTGGCAAAAGTATTCCCACTTCTGTCGACTATTCCGTAAGGATAGGCCCTGTTTTGGTATTTTGGCCACCGGGTAGGAATGAGAACCGAATAAAAAGCGGCAACATCAACTGGCAGCGAAGAAGATCGAGAAGGGCCAGCGGCATCTCGACCGGCGGCCGTCAACCAGTGTCGGCCGCTTGACGGGTAGGGAAGGCGCTGTGCATAGCTGAGGGCGTGGTCGAGTGAGGGGCGGGTCTGTGGAGTCTGTGGAGCCCGTGGAGCGAGGGGGAGGAGCGATGCAGGCGCGGCCAGACGCGGGCGGGAACGGGGGCACGGCGGCGGTGGCGCCGCCCCGCAGCCGGCCGCTGCTGCACTACAAGGACCTGGGGCTCGTCACGCAGAACCGCAAGGTCCGGTTCACCTGCGTGCACGCGTCCGAGAACTTCTTGGCCTGCGGGTACGGGCGGAAGCGGGCGGGAGCGTGGGCATGGTCGGGAATGTGGATTCAGATCTAACGCGGCGTGCTGGTCGATGTGGGGACAGAGCGAACAATGGGAGCGTGTACCTGTACGCGACGTCGGTGATCAGCCGCTCGGAGAGCGACTCGCGGGTCTTCCCGGCCAAGTACCACCTTGTGAAGATGATCACGCCGCCGAGCAACGACCGTGTGGGCGTCACGTGCCTCTCGATCTGTCCGCAGCAGAAGCGGCTCGTGGTCGGCACCATGCGCGGCGTTGTGTACGGGATCCAGCTGTCGGACTACAACAAGATTGGCGAGAAAGTCGAGTTCTCGCACGACTTCCATGCAGTACGTGCCGCCGTCATGAGGTAGGCGCTGTCGCATTGTCCCTGTATTCACCTTTATCTGCTGTTGGTGATCTTGTAGGGCTTCCCAATCACATGTTTCTTGTGGGACAAGCGCGGTCAACGTCTTTTCTCGGCGTGCAACGGTGGCTCTGTCTGCCAGACAGTCTTGCGTGCTGGTGTGTCGGCGATCTTTGGCAGCGTCGACACAGAGTTGCTGCTGAAAGAGGAGACGGGCATTGTGCAGGTGTGCTTTTGGCTGGTTAGCCGTCCGCGATGGAGGTGCTGCAACTGACGCCCCTGGTGTACGTGCGCTGTGGTGTGTAGCTGGACTTGGCGAGATACGGACGGGCGTACATTTTGCTCGTATCGTCGCAGTTGCGCGTGCTACTCCTGAATTTGACCTCAGGTGATGGAAGTGCTGTGCAGGTACGTTCATCTCAGCATCGTGCAATCACCTAAAACCCAATGCTCACTCTCATGACCAAATTGATCCATGATTAATGACTAAACACGGCTGTTTATTCCTTGGCAGATTGGCACAAAGGCTCGACAGGGTAGCTTCGGCGCATGCTTTTTCACTAGTTTGAATCCCGACTCCATCGATCCCGCCAAAAAGCGGGAGACAAAGGTGTTTTCAGCGCGACCCGGACGGCGTGTTTGGGTGGCCGACCCTCAAACGGGAACTGTGTCGTCGACGCTAAAATTTGCACTCGCAAAGAACCCCGCGACTTTCCTTGACGTCACTGGCTGCGCTTCAGGCGAAGGTACGAGTCCTGTGAGCGATTTCAATAATGGGTCTCTGTACTAACGATTTTGGGAAAAATGCTTGCATCTCCGGGCAGTTCAAACGCGAGACCTCAGCATCAACAAGCTCCAGCAGTTCCGATTCCTTCGAGACCCCGCGTACGCGCCAAAAGACGTCAAAGAGGCAAATGTCCTCCTCGTAAGCTGGAACGTCGGATCAAGCGTTCTATTCTTCCTAGACCCGACTGCAGTTGAAATCGTCGAGTGGCACATCGACCTTGGTGTTATCCTGGACTTGCAGGTACGTCGGTGTTCGCATTGATCTCCTGTTTACGTTGTAATGATATTTACCGAATGTGCGTGCAACAATGGACACGCCTGCGCAGGTTGTCAACGAAACCACTCTGGCTGTTCTCCACGGCGAAGTGCCCAAGGTCTCGTTCGTCCGGTCGTGTTCTGCACAAGAGTTCATTGACATCTACGACGCCAACGACACACTGAAGAAAGTCGAGGTACTCCATGATATGGTCTTGCGAGCTCCCTGGGTATTTGCTGCTGATCTGAACATGCGGCTATACGTGCACAGTTAGCGGTGAATTTTGCGCTGAACGACGCCGTTGTACTTCGATCATTACAAGAGCAGTGGACGGCCTACCTAAAAAGCGCCGTGAAGAACTCGGGTGACACTGAAAACCTGTCGTCGGCGTTGAAGGCCCTCACAGCGAGCGCTGAGGTTCTCGAGAAGGAATACCAAGATGCTACCGCGAACGAGTTGCCGGGCATGGATTTAGGCAACAACCGCCAGATTCAAGTCATTTTCAAGCAGCGCCCGCAAACTGCTGCTGTCAGCGCGGAACCAAGTACGCCGGACCTGTTTGCCACTGCTACTGATGGTGGTGGGATGTCCCCGCGAGCAGAAAAGCGAGTGGTCACGTTGGAAACGGGTCACGCGCTGCACCGACCAATCGAATATTTCGACGTACTCGCGACGTCGACTGAGACCTACTCGAAGAACATCAGTGCACCCGACGGCTCGACAGTCGAGGCTCGACTGATTGACATCCCAGAACTACCGCGTGCGGAACCCGTGCTCCCGATTGACTTGCGTCAGCACTACATGGAGGAAATCATGGACGAAGTCAAGACGTTTGAACGGATGCGCGCGGAAGACGGGACGATGAACAACATTCTGCCAGCGTTACGGGGAAGCTCTTCAGTTGCAGCCAAGGCGTTTTCCACGCTGATTCCCAACGCCACGATGTTTTCGAATCTGATGGACGCCTCCATGATAACGCAGCCGTTCCAGATGACAGCGACGGGGCTCTTCGGCAGTTTGCCCGACATCGACGACGATTTGGTGATCGACCCCGATCCGCGGTTGTTCCAGAAGTCGTACACGTATGGGCAACTGTTGGCTCGCGGCTCCGGTGCTGGTGCTGGGGAGTACTCTGTGCTTCGAATCGCCATGTCGACTGCCGACTCGGAAGAAGACAAACTTGATTCCGAAGTCCTGCTGGAAGCGATTTCCATGGACATTTGGGACACCAATCTCAAGTACGTGTCCAACCTCCCGATCAGCGAGCAGCTCGATTTACCTGCTTTGGTAGACAGCTCCAGCAAACATGCGCGCGCGGTGAAGCGTCCGATCGAGTCACAGCCATCGTCGACCAAGACTTCTGAGAACGGTAGCACCAGGAAAACTGACTCACGAATCGTCGGTGATTCGGAGTTGTCGATCCGCACCAAGTCGTTATCCGTGCAAGATGAGACGGGAACGCAGAAGAAGCAACGCCTGCAGACTCGAGTTTCCATGTCCCCTGACGCAGGACGAGCGGCCCTCCGTGCTCTCCAGAAGCATCTTGGAGCCATGCCGAGCTGTGAAATCAAGCATCGCTGCATCGTGGGCGGCCGAATTGCGCACTCTGCAGAGTTGGAGCCTGTTGTGAAGCGTGAAGTGTCGGAACTCATGTCGGAGCTGGTGGCGGCATCAGAGACTGCAGAGAAGACGAAGCACCTCTCAAACCGACTGTGGCCAGCTGCTGGTATCACGCGAGTGTGTGCATGCCTTGCCAACGTCTTCTTGCTTCAAGGAGACTTACTGAGAACGCAAACAACGATCGAAGCATGGCTCAGCTGCTTTGATCCGACCGCACAGACTCAAGACCCTGTGGACCCAGAGGAACCTTCTCAAAGTGAAACCGGCGGGAAGCAGACAGATCTCACTGGCTTCGCGCGTGGTGAGGCACTCGTGGACGGTGATGGACTTCCTTTAACGAGGAACGACTGGAATCTGGTTCGGACGCTTGTGTCAACGTACTTCGCGATTTCCGCTGCTGGCGCCAAAGTGCAAGTCCACCCGCTCGGACCTGAAGACGGACAGCGACCCCGCATCTACGAGCAGCAAATGGGTATCGCAGTCGGATTGGAAGGCTTCTACTCCAATTTGAGCGGCAATACTGTCGCAGATGATGATTCTACCTCTGCGGGCTCCGGGAAGGTAAAGTTGTGGAGTGCAGCTGAGGCGGAGGCGTTCGTGAACAAGTACGGTGTGTACTTGAGTCCGGATCTCGCGGCGGAAGCATGCAACCTGGCTGGGTTTGGTGGGGCTTTGACACTGGTGCTCGACCATGTTGTTTCAAGCGCGGACATGGCGGAGACGTGTGATGACATCAAGAACTGGGTCGCCGAGCAGGAGTTCCACCGGGCACTCGCGACGGTGAAGGAGCGAGATTCGTTCTGTCTCCTGCTCCATTTGCTGGATCTGCTGATGAAGAAGTGTCCACAGGAGACGATTGAGATTTGCGTGGACAAGTATCCCGTGCTTCGCACGGAAAACGTCGAGCGCTCTCTCTTTGGCCAGGAAATCTTCTGGAGCAATGTGATTAGCGGCACAGACGACGAGATTCTGAAGCCCGATCGCGTCGCGCAGACTGCCCGGTACTTTCGCTACCTCGTCCGACTGCTGGAAGAAAAGCCTGAGATTTCCGGACGTGACGCTCAGCTCGTGCAGCGGTGCCTTACTTTGAGCTTTGCGGGTCTCAAAGTCACCGGCAATCTGTTCGAGCTTGACGAACGCGGTGGTTTGAAAGAGTGGATCGCGACCCTGGTCGCGCAGCCAGATCGATTTGCGTTCGACCACAAGTGGTGCTGGCGTCTTCTCGCGGATAATGAAGCGCTGTCCGGTATGCTCGAACTGGCAATGCACTCGTTGAAGGCCGACGCAACGTTTGAGCTCGGGTTGACGGAGGTACTCGACTTCGTGACGATGATCGTCGGCAAGGCTGAGCTGGGATTTTTCGAGCCGCTCTTCTCACGAATTGCTGCCTTGGCGCGCAGATCGGATGTCGTACAGGCAAAGATCCTCGAGCAGGTGCACGGCAGCCTGTCACACGACAAGAAGAGCGCGCCATTGAGTGCTGCCGTCATCTCAGCGCTCTTGAATTCGGCCGACTTGGAGGGCGGTATGCGTCTGCTTTCGCGCTTCCCTCTCTTGTTTGCGGCGGCTCCGCTATCGATGTATCACACGATCGTTGAAAGTCATGCGCTCAGCGAGCGGCAGAAGCACGAGGTGAACCAAATGCTGGAGATTGCCGATACGAACGTCTGGGCTTCGTATAAAGAGGCTGCGGCAGTGAGAGGGGCGCTGTTCCCTCCACAGCTTTCAGCTGCGCTGCAGGTCGAGCTGGGTAGTCTCCGCTCGGCTCTGGAGGGAAAGCAGTTCGACGCGTGGATATCGGCGTGCGCACAGTACGATGAAGACACAGAAGCTGCGGGAGATAGCTCGGCTAAGCGACCCAACGAAGCCATGGACTGCAATTACTCCGAGGCTGCAAGCGTACTGCCAAGCCGATCGTTTGAATACCGTAACAGCGGATGGGGCGGCGAAGTGCAGCTGCACGACTCGGTCTGCGCCATGTGCGAGCTGCCAGTGTTTATCATCGCGGAAGGTACGAAAGCGAGTTCTTGGCCACGACATCTCGTGGGATATTGCTGAATTTTCTGATGCGCGGCTGGTTCTCGTACAGGAAACTCGAATTTGGACGTCATGCTCCTCCCGTGCGGCCACGCCTTCCATGACCGCTGCTTGGATGAAGAGTCGTGCCCGGTGTGCCTGGAGGACAATATGTCAACGCTCGACTGGATGGGTTAGAGCACGGCGTGGCTCTCATGCTGCGCGGGGTAGATAATTTCGCTCGCGTGATTCGCCTACATCACGGGATATTCCGCCGCTTGTCGAAAAGCATGAGTACGTGGGTTCTGAAATGTGGAGATGCTGCTGTCAGCTCTGCCTAAACGCCGCTAACAGTCTTATAAGAGTGCTCTTTCCTCCACGCGTCGGGCGACCAGACTCAAGCATCGTTGCTGATGTGTATGCTGATGATTTGTACTTCTTTATCATATCGTCTTTTGTATCCGAGGAAAGAGGTCCAGCCGCCACCTTTCCGATCAACTGCAGCGATCCCTTCTAGCGACCGGAGGCGACAAACCCGACCTGCCGAAGGAACCCGATGAGCGCGTCCTTCTCCGGCTCGAGGTAATTCTTGTTGTGCCCGCATTGCAACGGCAAGAGCGTGCCGACTCGCTTGTCTAATGATTGGATAAGCAGCGGCAACTCATCCTCTTGGTCCTCGTCTTCCTCGATGCGGACAGCCGAGTCGCCAGCAATCGCGTGCCGCTTACCTCCGACCGCCGCGCGCACTCGCGACGCTAGCGGGACTGGAGCAGGCGCCGATGCTTCTTGCTGCTTCTTGAGAGCCCATTCTTCCCGCTTCTGGCGGCGCCGCTGCTCCACCTCTTCATCACGCTTTTGCCAGCGCTGCTGGAGAGTATCCATGAGGAACTCGACCATGCACACCAAGAAACCAATGTCCAGGTCGAATTTGATGGCAGGGTACTGCTCGACGAGCTGCTGGAGCGTGGCGTGTACGTCTTCAATCACCAGCGGCACGATCCAGATCCCGCGGCGCTCGAACGGCTCGACTGACAACTGCTTCCGTTTGGACGGCGACAAGCACCCGCCCCATCGAAGCAGCGACGCCATAAACGCTCGGAGACGATCGTGACCGCCGGTCTCAGCCGCTTGGAGAAGGCACTGTCCACAGTACCCGTCCAAACGTGCTAGCTGCATCCACACAACCGCCAACAGCTCCTCCGGGAAGTTTGGGGTCATGGTCGACGTCAACGCTGCATCCGCACTATCAGGAAGCCTACTGCCCGCTACACCATCGTCCGACGCCGATTCGTTCGCCAGCATGTGATCGTCTTCGCTCACTCCATGCTCAACGTCGCTCGACGTCACGGAAGCCAGTGATGACGACGGTGAACGGTTTGTCCCATCCACAGAGATTGAAACGTGGACGTCGCCGCTGTCAGCACTTGGCGCTCCCTCACTGCTGACAGTCGCTGAAGTGGCTGAATCCGATCGTCGGTCACGCCGCACCGTGTATCGCATGGCCCTTTGTCCGATCGACAGCACGGCGTAGCTGAAACGCGTGACTGCTGCCTCCGTTAGCGGTCGGCCGAGCTGAGGACGGCTACCTGCCTCGCTAACGCGGCGCGTAGCGCGTGCACCGTTGCCGGGCACACCCGGTAGCAGGCGGCAGATCGGGGAAGACGTCAGCCACAGCGGGAACATCGTCGCCGACGTTGCTGGCAACGGTAGCTCGCTGCTACTAAGGTCCTTTGGCTTTAGCTGTCGAGGAAGGTTGAAGCTCTTGTCACCAAGCTCGAGCTGCAACGCCACACCCGACTTCAATGATGCGCCATCAACGATAATCTCATCGCCAGCGTCTGAGCAAAGCAGTTTGGCGCACGTCGCCGCCAGGTAGTTGCCACAGTTGTCCGTTTCCCACTGCATGACCCACTTGACGACAACGCCCGCCCAGCTCGCGACCATGCGCTGCGCAAGTGCCGGGACGTTCGCGAACGTCCGGTCCGCGATCATCACGTCCACATCATTGGACTTGCATGCCACGTACGTCGCCACCAGTCCCTGTTCATTGCAGCAACACATTATCGACGTTAGTGCCCATCATCGCACAGTAAACACCGATTCGCACGCACGCCGATGGACTCGCCGTGGATGGCGATCTTGGCCATGCCTCGCTGTGTCTTCAAAAAACTAACGATAGCGAGTCCGTCGCGGTTGTGGTCGAGTGGCGATGGCGACCCGGCGTTGCGACCATAGCCGCGGTAGTTATACACGAGCACGTGGCATCCAAGCGACGTGTAGAACTGGATCCAGTCCATTTGGAGGTGGTGGAACTCGTACAGTCCGCCATTCGGGTTGCAAATGATGACGGCGCGGCGCTCGGATTCATTGGCGGCGGCGCTAGTTGTTCCCACCGCTGCTGTCGCGGACGACGCAGGCGTTTGAGGTGGGATCAACATGGCATCGACGCGGAAGCCATCGAAACTCGGGATCCAGATCTGCTCGCCGTGGAAGCGCACCGTCATGTCCGCCCGCATCAAGTCGAGAGTCGCGACTGTATCCACTTGCTTCGTCCTGCGGCATCGACACAATATCTCCTTGAGAAGCCACATGATATCACGGCGAGTCTGATCACCAACAACGCAAGCGTGATGGTCAGTTGATCATGCGAAGTGGAGCTCATCCAGCAACGACCAGCGCCACGAACCTCCGACTGAGGGCGCCCAATCAACGACAGCATGTTCTGCAGGCGCTGCAGCTGTGCTACAAACCGAAACAGAATCGGCTGCTGCGAGTCGTCCAACGCGTCCGACGAAGTTGCTGCGGTCGGAGCGGACGTCGCCGCTGCTTGCCTCGACCCCGAAGCAGCAGCAGCAGTCCCGCAAAAGAGACGCTGGCGCTTCACCTCAAAGTCCTTCGCGTTCGCCGAGCCGAGCAGTTCATTGAAAGGTCCAACCATCTCTTGTCTGTGCAGTGCCGTCACTTCACGTATGAGCGAGAGCATCAGCTGGCTGTTGACGCCGAAGGGCGGCGCGTCTTTGCTGTTCGGCGCAGCGCTGCTGCCCTCCTTGTCGACGAGCTCGAGCGCCTTCAACAGTGGCCGCAGCAGCGTCTCCATGGCGAACTCAAAGTTTTGATGCGCCTGCAGGAAGCGCATGCGCTGGTTGGGGCTCCCCAGCGCGCGTGCGAGCTCCTGGCCGGCGTCAATGAACATGGCCACCCGCCGCTTCGTCAGGCGCGCAAAGTTGGCCTCGCCCTCGCGGATCACGAGCTTCAGCTGTCCCGGGTACGCCAGCAGCGACGCCACGCGCCGGATCGCCGCGACGACAACCGTCACCAGCAACAAGAGCAGCCCTGGCAGCGTCAGCAGCGCCACCAGCGTGCGCGCTATCCACCTGCAAGGGCGAGAGTCCGTTAAAGCTCTGGGTGGTTGTGTATTAGCGCATTGGACAGAGTGAGAGACGCACCAGAGCGCCATGTAGACGGCGTTGCAGACGACGTAGACGGCGAGCGTCAGCAGCGGATTCTGCATGCGAGATACTGCGTTAGAGCCAGCAGTGTCATTAGCACGGCAGATGAGAGCCTACCGCGACGACGAGGCGCCATGGGAACCACAGCTGGTCCGCGAGGGACCCGGCCGCTTCCTTCCGCCATCACAAACACGTCAATAACCCTAGTAATAGGCGCGCGAGAACTTCCTCTAGAGCGTACGATTGGCACGGTCGCGTGCGCCTCCTGCTCGCCGTGATGCGCGCCGCAGGGGCAGGCGGCGTCCTCACCGTCGTCGCGCTCGGGGGCGACGACGGCCGTCGGCATTGCGCAGTAGTAGCGACCAGAGCGACCGAGAGAGAGAGGAGCTTGGGGTCCTGGATGCCAAGTGGAAGTGGTCGAGCAGGTCTTTTTTGGGATTTTTCTCTGTGACAGGTAGAGTACTGTAATAAGTGAGAGTGAGGATGGCTTTTGTAACCATTTAGGGGAATTCTATAATGGAAAGTGGTGTTCATGGCCGGAGTCACTCCACTAGGGATGAGGTGTCAGAACGTCAAGGTGCTGATGGGAACGGGGATCAACGGTATGTTGCGGCATCATGCAGTCGTGTCTTGGCTCGCCTCTTGACTGTGGTGTTTCCTGTGCGCTTCTGTTGGTATCCTACGTGTTCTCTAGATTTTAATCCAGAGCTGTTGGAAGGATGGGATTCGCCCAAAATTCCCTCTATTTTCTGTTAGGATGGCGCTATTTCAAAACACGATGACAAGCGTAATAATGGATTAGTGTTCGTATAGATAAATGACTGCTAGATTCGGTGGATAAATTGATGTTTGGTCAAAATCAGGTGGAATTCCTTGCAGAAGTGATGATGTCGCACGAAGATGGCAATCCAAAATTAGACATTATGATTAATGTATACTCAGTGACTCAATATGGTATGTGTCCTGTCGACATTTGAACTTTCCAAGTGAATGTTGCTCGAGTCGGCCACGGATAACATCGCACCCCCAAAATTATCATTAGGTAGTATACAAATACAGTATTGGGTAAATTGGGCCTTGGTAGAAGCATGCCATACATTGCCCGAGCCATTTCAATTTGGTTCACTGGATTTTTAGTTTTGGGTATTTGTTGGAGAGGAGCATGGGCTGAGCTGCTCAGCCTCAACAGAGCTGGCGACATTGTGCAAGCGAAGACCTGCAAGCAGATCACCAAGCCACGAGAGCGATAACGTCATGGTGCGTTGCATTTCTACTGCCATCTTGACTGAGCCTACTTCTTCCAGATGCTAATCACATTATACTACGCTACCGCGCAGACGAGCGGCTGAGAGAGACAGCGAATCGAGCGCTGAAGCCTGCGCTCCTCCGCTAGGGCGACGGCTCAGCAATGGTGGTTGCGCCCAAGCGGGATCGCGAGACCACCGCAAGATACTCGAGATCTCCTACTGTAGATGGAGGCGGCGTCCACGCGAGACGCGTCCAGCCAAATGAGACGGCGGTTGGCGCTGCCGGACGCAACTGCGGCCTGTGCTCGAACTCTAAACCTTTAATGCTCGGCGAGCACGGCGAGGTGAGTATTTGCAGTTGACAAGACGCTTAATAATGGTTTGGGTAATGCCTTACCGAAGTCGCTTGCTCACATAGTGTGTCCGCGCAAGATTGCGCGCGAACGTTGCTTTCATTCATTCATATGGCGGCTGTGTCTACCACAATATCGTGAAGATGCGTGATCGTCGTCTAGGTGTAGTGCCACGCTGCCAGTAGTGCTCCGCACCCCGATATGCAAACGGTGAGTGACCTTGTGCACGAAGTTATAAGGAGTGGCGCCGAGGCGTAAACGTGACTTAAGTCCATTGTTCAATTCGGTGAATCTGCTGTTAAATATTTCTGACATCATTCGCCGAGCGCGTGTCGAACAAAGCGCGCTTCGGGCCAGATCGGACGGAGGAGCGAATATATTCTGGATTCACTGTGCGGCTGTGCTCTGTTCCTAAACAACAACAGTACTCGAGGACAGATGCAAAGTTATGGTGAGTTCTCGCGAGTTACAAGCCGATAGATTTAGCCTTGCTCAACCTTCACATAACTGCTTTATTCATGCGTGATCATATCATTACGAGGCTACTGATATTGAAGCTTTCGCTCGCGTTGGATACTTTTACCAGGCCAACAAGACAAATGAGAGCGAATGGTCTATTCTTCCATGTTAATCAGTCGATCATTCTCCTCAAGCGCGTCTGGCCGGGGTTTGAAATATTGGAGATGCTCAAGTGACAGCGGCTCCATCAGATACAGTTGTTGTAGCGTCTTCACTCGCGTAACAGCGACGTAGAACGACGATCGCTGAGGCGAGTGCCGAGTCACATGCTTCATTGGGCCGAGGATCATTTTTTCAACAGTCAACCCCTGGCATTTCTCGCTGATGAGGGCGAAGGCTGGCACGACCGGAACTTGCGTGATCGAAATTCGGAAAGACTGAGCAGGCATTTTCACCCGAACCCTTCTTTCGCACCATAGGCGAGCGGGAACTACTCCGAGAGGCAGGCTAGGGATGAAACTGTGATTGGCGAAGTCGTTCAACCTCATATAAACTGCAAGGGGAGGACGGCTGTGCTTGTGACGTTCGGTCCCATCCACATTGGTGACTTTGACCGCGTCTTTTGGGTCGACCAGAAAGCTACCACGCGTCCAATACTTCCGTTTGCTAGCTTCAGCGCTGTGGATACGTTCTTTGTGCATTGGGCGGGGATTCCTTGCGATATCTCGAGCACGGTGCCATGTTGCCAGTCTTGTCATCGCGTACCGCTTGCAATGATAAGCGTTGGGCAGGCGAGATACACGATCGACCTCGTGAAATTGTTGCTGGAAATTGGGGTGTGTTCGGCAAAAAATGAATTTGGAAATTCTATTTGGCGGGATATAGAATTATTTGCACAGATTCTATAGCGCTTGAAATTGCGTTTGTGCGTGTTCGTTTTTCACATTGAGGTAAGACTTACTCTAGAACAGTATTCCACATATTATACTATATATCAGAGGTTACTGGATGGCATGGATTCTTTGAAGTACCAGAACGCGAAGAGTCGTACGAGACGAGGGAGTCCCAGTTCACAGAGCTCCCACGATCAACGATGGACGAGAGAGA
>JAASGW010000153.1:0-52503 GCA_023334395.1 Phytopythium sindhum
GCTCACGACCTCCGTTACAGTGGTTGCGTAAATGGACACGTTACGATGGCAGACCTCTTATCCTCTAGGAGCTCGTGAACTCTTTAGAAGCCCATAAGGGGTACTGCTTGCACGATTTCGCACGGTCGCTTGATATTGTGTCGTCCCGATTGCTCGTCTAACTCCACCACTTCCCCGTGCATATTGGCAACATGTTTCGCGCATGAACGAGATCATGTGGCCGCTGTCAGTTGAACTCCTCTGTGACCACAGGTGTGAAGTGACAGACATCCACTTCGTCCGGCTCGCGTACTCCTTGTTCAAATGCGCATTCCCAACTGCTGCATAGGTTCCGACCTCGTCTTCAAAAAATATCGGAGTGGCAGTCCAAGGAGCGTTAAGCGCACAAAACTAGCACACTCCATACTGCTGAACAGGGCGACGCAACATCAGCATGGACGTTGGATGCCATCACTTCGGTCATTCTGTACCCATCGCCCTAGTAAATTTCCAAATCCAGTACCTGAGTCCGAATGGCGATCCAAATAAAGTCCTCCCTTCCAAAATACCATAAATAAAGCTGTAACGCTTCGTAACCTATACAAATTTCATGATTGATGTACCGAGTGGATAGATCGGTATTTCACTAGAAGGCCGCTGATTTCTCTTTTCTCAGCCCCACTTTCCCGAGAATGACGGACGCGGAGAGCGCGCGGCAGCAGCTCGAGGCGGCGGACGCGCTCATTGCGCGCGCCCGCGAGGGTCGCGGTTCCTTTGAGCATGTGTGCGCGCGTCTTGGGGCCGTCGCGGACCGCGTGGAGGGCGGCGGCAGCGCCGATCTGGCGCGCTATCTCGCGGTCGCGCGCGCGTTCCACGAGCTGGTGGCCAAGCAGAGCGGCCGCAGCCTGGCGCTGCAGCGCCTGGGACTGCTCCGCCGCGTGGAAGTGGAGCTGCGCGCGCTCCACCGCGACATTGACGTGCTGGAGGCGGAGCTAGAGGGCGGAGCAGCCGCTGGGGACTGGGAGAAACAGGTTCAGGAGTGCGTGGACGCGCAGCTGGCAGCCTTTGCGGTGACGCTGGACAACGGGCGGCTGCTGGCGCAAGAGGCGCGCAGCAACGTGATGGTGGAGACGCTGACGGTGCTGCGCTTCGAGCTGCAGTACCACAGCAAGGAAATTCCCGAGCGTGCGCGAGAGCTGATGGACAAGGCGCTCAAGTGGGCGCAGCAGTCGCGTGCCGTCTCGGCCCCCGTTCCGGTCGACGTGCCACGGTGGTTCATTCCAAGCGATGAGGTCAAGTACGTGCAGAGTGAGTTCGACGTCGGCTCGTTCGGGTCGGTGCACCGCGCGACGTGGCACGGCGGACAGCGAGTTGTGGTCAAGAAACTGCTGCTCGACGACATGACCGCGCGCGCGTCCTTCATGCGCGAGGCCGACGTCTGGTGGACGCTCCGGCACAAACACGTCGTGCGTCTGTTCGGCGCGTGCCACGTGAGCAACCCGCCGCTGTTTGTGTGCGAGGAGGCGGCGAAGGGCAACTTTGCCGACTACTTCGTCACAGAGCGAGCCACGCAGCACCAGCTCTGGCGGCTCTTCCATCAATGCGCGCTGGGGCTTGAGTATCTACACTCGAGCAGGGTGGTGCACGGGGATTTGAAGTGCAACAACTTGCTCGTGAGCGCCGATGGCACCGCCAAGATCTGCGACTTTGGCTTCGCCTACATCCGCCGCGAGTCGATCAAACTGAGCGCTATACCCCAGGCAGACACGGTGCGTTGGAAGGCGCCCGAGTGCCTGCTGCTCAAGGACGAAGAGGCGCTGACGCCTGCGAAGAACCCGCGGTTCGCGTCGGATGTTTACTCCCTCGGCTTGTGTGTTCTCGAGGCCTTTGCCGACGAGCCGCCATACGGCTACCTCGACGACGAGACCATCGTGAAGAAGATATTGGAGGGCGAGCTGCCGGAGCGACCGTGGCAGATGAGGGATGACCGCGCGTGGGAGCTCGTGAAGCGCATGTGCGCTCACAACTGCGAGGACCGACCGTCCATCTCAGATGTCGTCAAGCAGATGCAGGTGTTCGCCGACGAGGAAGCGCAACAAGGCGACCGTCACTATCGTCGTCTCGAGGAGCAGCACGGACGTGAACAATTCGAGAAGACGGCGGCGGGTGCCGCAACCTCCATCGATGCTGCTCCTGTTGTGCACCCGTTGGATAGGCCGTGATCGAAGCGGACGACCCACGTCAATCACCATCCAGGGAGCCTGCCAATCATCCTCTGCATGTGATTTTTTAAACTCATCGAGACGTTCTTGTATTCCGCTTCCCTTTCTAACGCTCCCGCCTAATAAAACGAACGAGAACACAAGAACGCAATAATAATAATGATGATCCGCTCACGCACGCTGGTCGACAGCAGGGATCGACTCCGAGAAGCGCGCCGCCTTGGACACCTTGATGTCGCCGTACGCCTGCGACTGCGTGAGGTCCACATAGTCGAGCGTCTTGAGCTGCAGCAGCTCAAAGAAGAGCGCAGCGGCCGTCCGCCGGCTCTGCGTGTTCTTCGTCAGCTGCTTGTACGTCACCTCCTCCTTGTCGTCCAGCGACTGGCGAAGAACCTTCATCACCTTGACCGTGTGCGGGTGCCACTTGTGTTCCGCGGTCGAGCTCGAGCGCACGGGCGCAGCCTGCTGGACCGAGTTGCCCTGCAGGTCGTTGACCGCCGCAAAGTCAATGTCGACGTTTAGGTCCTCCAGCTCCTGATCGTCTTGGTCGAACGCTCCGCTCATACCGAAGTCGACCGCATCCTCCATGTGCTGGCTGCTGCAACATAGAGATCACAATCCAGCAAAATTAGTATCGGCGGGCTGGAGATCGAGTGCGATGCGCTACTTACGTGTCGGCCATCGGTGCTTCGTCGAGCTGGAATGGCTTGTCTTCATCAATGGCCTCGCCCGCGAACGACTCGTCGCGAGAGAGGAAGCTTTCACGCCCGAACGACGGAATCTGTACAACAAAACAGCCGTTGTAAGCACGAGAACAGCATCACCACTAGGTTCGCAGCGACGCACCGAGATGCTGCTCAGTCGACGAGTCTGTTCAATGTCTTGTTCTTCCGTGGCTCCGTCCGCCTTGTCCGACGACTCGAAGGGGAACTTCCGCTTCTTCATGCTGAGGTTGAACATTTTGAGCTTCGCGTCAGCCATTCCGAGGATCGAGGGCTGGCGGAACATGTCTGAGACAGCATTGGCGTCGAGGCTGATGTGGTTGGGGTGGAGACGCGCTGTCTTGGAGTACGAGCGCTGGGAGCGATCGCGAACAATGTCAGCGACGTCGGTCATACCCTGGTGAGCACACGAACTGATACGTTAGACATGCTCCATCGCATCCGTGGTCACACACGCCGACATACCTTCTTGAGGAACGACGAGCTGAGCTCCGTCACGCTGTCGCGGCCAATCTTTCGCTTCTTCTTGGGGCGAGCAGCTTCGGCGCTCTCCGCATCTTTATTGATCGCCCCAAAGTCGAGCGACGTCCGCGACTCGTTGTTGATGCTCACGTTCAGGTCCGAGCTGATCTCAAGTGGATTGTTGCCGGGGCTCAGCGGCGCCTCTAGCGCGTTGTCGTTCTCCATCGGCAGCTCGTCGTAGGCATCGATGTTGAACTCGGGTTGCTCGTCCATCGCGACCGAATCATCGCGCAGTGACTTGTTGAGCGCCATCACCATACTCGACTCGTCCAGCGCCGGGAGCGTCCCATCAGCTTCACGAGCCACCTCGATGTCGCTGACAGCGCTCGTGTTCAGCTTGTCCTGCTCGTCCTTCTCCATACTCTCGCCGAGGTCGAACGCCTCCCAGTCGCCGCCTCCGAACGAGTCCTCAAACGACAGATCGCCGCGCTCCTGGCTGTCGCTGTCCTCGCGGAGCTGCTCCAGCGGATCGGCCAGCGTGATGTCTTGCCGGCGCGCGACCGTCTGACTCGCCGCCGTGATCCATTCGTCGAGGGACGGCACATTGATAGAGCTGTAGCACAGCCACGAAACAGTCGCGTTAGCATCGTGAACACAGGAGCGCACAACCCACGACTCGCAAGCAGTCGCTCACTCGATCGAGTACGTCAGCTCGGCCTCGAACTCGCCGAAGTTGCTCACGTTGATGGCGTGCGCGCTCGCGAGCTGGTTGTTGGCGGGTAGGTCCACGACACCGGGGCGGAACGCGAGCTTGATCTTGACGAGCGCCTCGCTGCAGTCCGTGAACAGGTACTTGACTTTGCGCGAGTAGATGCGCACGACGCCGAGCAGCAGGTGGCCCGACACGCGCAGCGCCAGAGGCACCTGCGGGTTCACGATCGAGTCCACCGAGCTCTGGATGTCGGCCGTGAAGATCTGCTGCTTGCTGAGCTTCTTGTCCCAGTGCGCGGCCAGCCAAATCTTGCCCAGCGGGCCCTTCTTGGCCAGGATGATCTGCGAGTAGAACATGGCGCGGAGGACCGGCGAGGAAGACGCGGGGGACGGAAACGAACGGGAGAAGCGGGTCCTGGGCGACCGCCGGCTTGGCTGTGTGTCCTGGGGAGCGACGAGCGGCCGGAGCCGATAAGCACCGCGTGCTGCTGCGCCGCTTGTTGAGAACTGGTGACGTCAATTGCCGCGGGCTTTGCCGCCAATTTTCGCGCTCTTTTCACCTCGTCGGGTGGCGGGAAAGAGAGTGATAGGTTACACTAGGGTTATGCATAGAGTCTTGTATTAGGAGTTTCAGTGTAGTTTGTTTTGTAGTCGGATTAATCTGTCGTGTTTAGCATCTGAGTTTCAATGGCAACTGCAACAGGACGCTTTGCGGCGGACGCACGCGTCAAGCGACACGAACAGGATATGAGTTATTTCACTACTCAAGCGATATCTAGGATGCAACCATGCCCGAGGTGGTTAAGCGATTTGATGCGAACTGGAACATGCTCACGAGCAGCTCAAGTTGTTGCTCCATCTGCGCGTCCAGCTGCCTTGCGCTGCGCCGAACTCGTGATGCCTGTGCTTGAACGCTCGTGCTGTTACTGCTTTACGCGCCGTTCGGTCTTCTGCTGTGACTGATTCCAGCGCACCAATTTTCGTGCCTATGATAGCGACTTCTTCACGAAAGCATGTCCACCATTTTTGCCAACGATCCGAAGCGTACGATCTGTATTATCCGCTTTCCTAATGAGAGACTCCATTTACTCTCCACGGCGGTCGTATGCGCCTGGTCCAGGTGTGGGGCCGCGCGCGTGCGCCAGTCGCTTGGATATGACAAGCGAGAAGTGCTCGGCGCTGCCGCCCATGCTGAATCGAGGGCTTCGCGGTGACGACAGCGAACACGCGTCCGGTCTAAGTGGCGATCCGAGCTGCGCGGCGGGTGACATCCACGTCTGCCCAAAGCGGGAGGCCACCGACGACCCGAACGGAGCTGAAGAACTGGTCGCACCGATAGGTTGAGGCGACGTGTGCAAAGTCCGTGGAGGTCGACGGGTAGACCTTTGTTGCGGAGGGTTATTCAGTGGAGTTGGCTTGCTCCGGCATGGTGGCGGCGCCGGTGTCACGGGTGTTGCCGGTGTATGGCTAGGCATTGATGCCGATATGACGCTCTTGCGAGCCGAGAATGAAGACTGCAAAGTTCGTTCGAACACACTCTTGGGCTTCTCGGGTCTCCTCCCCCTTGTCTCCGGTCTCCACAAGCCGATGTATGATTGGGTTCTTGCTTCATCAAGGCCACAGCCTCCCGTGTCCGTACATAATGGATAGCGGCTTTCACTTGATTTCGACGGAGCGGAACGAAAGCGTGGGGCAGTACCAAAGGAGTACAAGTGTTGCTGGTGGGAAGTTGGTGAACCCGACCGCTTCTCGAGCCACGCGTTCAGTCCTTTCACCTCTGGCGGTGACAGCACGGGCTTCGACACTTCGTGCTTCTGACGCTGCCACTCTTTTGCTAACCGCGCTTCGCAACCGCCAGAGCGACTGCACGGCCTCGGACGCTCGTCATCGCCGCCTTCACAGTCACAGCCACTGTCGATCCCCTCGTCGACGTCGCGAGGGTTTTGCCGCGGGGTGTAAGGTTGGACAACGACCTTATAAGCGGACATAAGCTTAAAGTAGACATCTTCTCGCGACGGGATGCTTTCGGGGGTCAGTGTGTCAGTCAGCGAAAACTGCCAGCTAGCGGTCGTGGACTGAGTGCTGCAGTCTGGAGCACTCACTGTCGATGATCGGCTGGAGAGGTCACTGGTCGATCTTGGGTCGAGCAGCCGGGACGCCTTCCTGATTGTTGCGTCGACGGCCGAAGTGTTCATAGTGCTGCCGATGGCTGGCACGGACTTGGTCTTGAACACCAAGACAGTGAACGAGTCGCTAGCCTGAATGTGCTCGAGCCTTTCACGCGGCATTGCGAGGCCCACGGCTGTGATATGGTGGCGGAACCTAGCGACACGCGACTGCGCCAGGTATCCTGGCTCGTGCTGTGATGCTGCAGACGACCGAAGTTCCATGTACCATACCTGTTTGGGCGTAAACGCTCCACTCTGGGGTTTGCTGTCGTGTGGTGATATTGACTGGCGTCTGCTTTCAAGTCCAAGGTTCCCCGCCGTGTTGTCGCCCCAAGCGAACAGTCGGTCGCTTTCGTCCAAGGCCAGGCACGAGTTGCTCTTGGCAGCGATCGTCCTCACCACAACACTACCCGCAGCTGTCGTCATCGGCAACAGCGACTGCGGATCATCGCTAGCCGCCGCTCGTTGCTGCTGCGCGAAGGAGCTCAGCGACAGCTCTACTTGCAGCGGCGTCGCGACCGACTCCATCGCTCGTCCTAGCTGACCTTCCTTGCCTCGCCCCCACACGAACACACTTCCTGACCGCGTGAGCGCGAGTGAGTGGATGGCACCGCAGCAAACCGCCGAGATTTGGACGTTCGCACTCGCAAAGAACGCGATTTGTCTGGGTAGCCACTCGCTCTCAAACGCACCGTGCCCAAGCTGGCCGTCGACCCCGCTGCCCCACGAAAATATCTGTCCAGACGCTGTGATTGCCAAGTTGTGCGCTGTTCCTGCGCAGATTGCGACGATGTTCGTAGGCATGGCACCAGTGTTGGCACTGCTGATGGCGCTGAGGTTGCTCTTGTCGTTGACGATGGTGAAGGCGGTTGGAGGCAATGCGCATGTAGAGATGAGTGTGCCGACCATGCTGTCACGCTCGTGACCCAGCCCAAGCCGCCCATTGAGTCCGTCGCCAAACGAAATGATGCTGGTATGCGGGTTCATATTGGAGGTAGTAGACGATTCGGGCGTTGCACCAGCCTTCCTACGCGCGAGGACCAACGTGTGCCGTTCTCCGCAGCTGATATCCGTGAAGAAAACGTTCTGCTCTGTGCTCTCGTGCTCTGCCACTCCAATGCGACTCGAGGTTGCTGCCCCGAGCGTTGCAGGGATCTCAACCGGGATCGTACCGCTGCGCTGCGCTGCTGTCGAGCTTCCCTCAAGTAGAGTCGCCCAGCTCATGCAGACGTGTACTGGAGTATGACAGTCGCTGCGATTCCCTGTGCCGAGCTGGCCGTACGCGCCACTTCCAAACATGAACAGCTCTCCGGACTCGAGCACGAACCCGCCGTGCCATGATCCGCACGAGAGGCGCGCGATTCGCCGCGGTGGGCTCCATGGAAACGCCAGCGGCCTCAGCAGATAACAACTTGTGGTCATGCTGGAAGACGCTGTCGTTGTCGATGCGTCGCCCTGTCCGAGTTGCCCGTTTGCGTTCCCGCCGAGCGAGAAGGCGCGTCCGTGCTCGTTGACGACGCAGATCCAATCGGTCCCGCAGTGCACGGCGGCGATCTTCGCATCCAACTGGATTGGTATCTCGTGAATACGCCCCGTATCAGGCGCAAATAGAACCCCTGGCCATTCGCCCAGGATGCATAGCGTGTACGTGTGACAAGCGCTGGTGTCGCTTTCGTTCGGCGAGGGCTGAGACGCGAGCACACCCGCGGCAGAACCGGACGGCGAAGTCCGCCCGTTCATTCACCCACGAGCATGGAGAAGAAGGAAGAAGACACTGTGGAGGATGGCGGGCCCCTCGTCAATTCTCCAAGTCCGTCCTGAGGCAATGGACACAGCAGCGAGGTTAGTTCGACGTGGGACTATTTATAGAAGGTACGATCTGATGACACGCATCGATGGCCGACGTACTGACGGGCGCACACACCGTCTCGTGTCAGTTTTGACAGGAACGCGAGCCAACACTGCCGTTGTCGTGAATCGGATCCAGCACATGAAGACATACGTCAGATGCATCAACGCCGTTTGGAACTCCGGTCTCACGTTGCGCCTTCTTCGCGCTTATATGGACGCGCTTTTGTATTCGGAATCATACCGGATCGTCGTTCAGGGAGTCAAGTCGAACGTCACTTGCGTTGGGCGCAACTGTAGCACACCACCGACATGAACGCGACTGTCTTGCTACTTGCTGAGTACGACGGTCTTCTTCGTCGCATAGCCGAGCTTCTGCAGCGCCGGGCGGATGTCGTCCAGGATGGCCGCGTTCTCGATGGTGGCCGGCACGCGAAACGGCTTCGAGTCGGCGATGGCCTGGATCGTTCCGCGCATGACCTTGCCCGACCGCGTCTTGGGCAGCACTGCGACGACTCCAACGCTCTTGAGGCACACGAAGCTTCCCATTTGCTCGCGCACCTCGCGCACCACTTCTTGGGCGATCTGTCGCGTTGGGCACAGCAACGAACACACACGAGAGCGAATCAGCATTGTCGAGATGGACCCTGTCGTATCTGAGGTTGGCCATCTGTACGTACCTCTTCGTCGGTGCGATCGTGCTTGTTCGTGACAACAAGCAGGGCAACAGGCACGTGGCCCTTGAGCTTGTCCTCCACGCCAAACTGTGCAGATCATAGCAGAGTGAGAACTAGGTCAACTACTGAGAGGAGAGGGGGCTACAGTCCATACCACTGCGCATTCGATGACTTCCGGGATGGACTGGATGACCTCTTCAATGGACCCCGTCGTGATGCGATGTCCCGCGACGTTGATAACATCGTCGGTTCTCGCCATGACCTACAATGAACACAGACACATCGGATGAGCAACGGAGTACAAGACGACTGCCATCGCGTCAGTGCACTTACGTAGACGTATCCATCCTCGTCGATGTGTCCGGTGTCGCCGGTGTGATAGTAGCCGGGGAATCGCTTGAAGTACTTGGCGTAGAAGTCATCCGGGTTGTTGTGCAGCGTCGTCAACGCACCTACAGCGACATTCGACCAAGTGTCAATAGTCGCATCGCATCGCAGATTCGATGCAAGGTCCTGGTGAAGAACGTACCTGGTGGAAGCGGCAGCTTGACGACGAGCTCCTTGTCGGGTTCTTCAGCCTCGTGGTTGTGGCCGTGGTGAATGTCATCTTCCGCCGTGTCAGCACTCAAAAGCTGCACGTTCCATCCGGGAACAGGCTTGTGGACCGACCCGACCTTGATCCCCTTGTTATCGCCGTTCTCTTCTCGCATACCAAGGCACGGCGCAGTGATCGGCCAGCCCGTCTCGGTCTGCCACCTATCAGTTGAATCACATAGTCAAGCAAGCATGACGGTTGGCGACGCAGACACAAGCGAACGCTCTAAAATCCACAGTAGCCACGTACCAATGGTCAATGAGAGGAACTTCCAAGTGCTCCGAGAAGAACGAGAACGTCTTGGGGTCTCCGCGCTCACCAGCGACAAACATCGACCTGATCAGTCAAGAACGGAGCAAAGTAACGATATCAGTGACGATGGGGTCAATGTCGCAGGGCTGGTGGGTCAAAATCGCAACGTACTTGAAGGTCTTCTTCATCTTATCTTTGTACGCCAGAAGGAGCTCGGCGTTAGGGTCGTCCTTACGGATCGCGCGCAGCGCCGTCGGCGCCGTGAACATGGACTTGATCCCGTACTCGCTGATCAGGCGCCAGTACGCGCTCGCGTCCGGCGTTCCGACCGGCTTGCCCGCGTACAGCACCGACTGCAACAACACACCGTGGGTGAGTTTCGCAACAAGTTGCCAACAACGGCCTTCTCCTTGGCCATTCAATTTGAGAGGAGCACTTACCGTGCAACCGTGAACCAGCGGCCCGTAGACGACGAGCGAGTGGCCGACAGTCCAGCCCATATCGGACGCGGCAAAGAACGTGTCGTCCGGCGAGATGTCGAAGACGTTCTTCATAGCCCACTTGAGCGCAACCGCATGGCCGCCGTTGTCGCGCACGACGCCCTTGGGCTGTATCACATTCGGGTTCCAAACGGTGTCAGACGCTGATCAAAATGACGCTTTCCCTGACCAGTGAGATGACGCACCTTGCCGGTGGTGCCAGACGTGTAGAGGATGTACAGCGGATCTGTGGCGAGCACGGGCACGGCATCGACAGGAGCCCCGCTAGCCATGACGTCGCGCCAGTCCACGTCGCGTCCCTTCTTGAGCTCGTACGGGCAGATGTCGCGCTCCATCATCACCACCTTCTCCGGCTTCCACGCGGATTTTTCGAGCGCACCGTCGAGCAGCGGGCCGTAGTTGATGATGCCCTTGGGCTCCACGCCGCAGCTCGCCGTGATGATGATCTGGACGATTGCACGTCAAATGGGGTTAGGCAGTCAGCAGAACACGATGCAAATCCTCAAATGATCCCGCACTTTTGGCTGCGCGTCCTCAATGCGAGCAGCGAGCTCGAGCGACGCAAAGCCGCCGAAGACGACCGAGTGCACGGCGCCAAGCCGCGCACAGGCGAGCATAGCGATCGTGGTCTCCAGCACCGCTGGCATGTAGATGACCACGCAGTCCCCGCGCTTGACACCGAGCTTTTGCAATCCGCCGGCAAACGTAGAGACTGCGAGACAAGCGCCACAAGGGTGAGCACATCCGTGAAACCGAAGCGCTGTATAGCCTGACGATCTCACCTTGCTCGAGCAACTCCGCGTACGTGACCGTCGTCTTGATGTCCGTGAGCGGGCTGTCGTAGTGCAGCGCTGGCACGTTGCCGCGCCCGTTCTCCACGTGCACGTCCAGCGCGTTGTAGCACGTGTTCATCAGTCCGCCGGAGAACCACCGGTGCACCGGGCCCATGGAGCTGCGGTGGGGGTTCAACAGCATGCGTAGTAAGTACACCAGTCGAACCGGACCCGACTACAAGAGAGAAATAGTCAGCCTCACTCGTCCAGCGTCTTGGTGAACGGGCGGAACCACTCGATGTCCTGTGCGGCCTCGGCCCAGAACTCCTCCGGCCGCTCCAGGCTGCGGCGGTACTCCTCCGCGTAGCTGGGCTTCTGCTGAAGGGAGCGCGCGGCGCCGCTGACACGAGCCGCGAGCGCACGAGGCGCTATGGCGCGGGGTCTGCGCACGAGTTGCAGCATCTCGGGAACTTGCGAGCGGAGAAAACAAACGAACGGCTTCTCGTGCGCCCGATGAGCGAAATCGAAGAGTGAGCGCCGCGTGACACGGCGGTAGACCGACTGGCCGACTGGAGAGCGGATGTGCCTTGCGTGCTGCGTGCTGAGCGCCGCGCAAGTTCAAGGGGAGCGCGATGGTGGCGGCGGCGGCGGCGGCGGTCGGTCAACTGCGAGGAAGGAAGGGGGCGAATGATGCGGAGAGTATGGCCCACGCGTGATGACCCCTCGTTGAACTTGGAGTGGGTACCTGAGATCACTTCAATTACGCAAAAAAGCTGCTTTGTTTATCTAAATTACATATATAGAAAGTTGAAAAGTGGGTCTGTTGCTGAAATAGACACAGTACCGTGTTCTGAGGATCCAGTGAGAATCATGAGGGGATGCGAACACGTGTGTATGAAGGCTACAGTGCTGTACCGTACCTTACCCGCTAGCCACTCTACTCTAGGGTCCTGACTTCCAGGTTCCAGTTCCAGAAGGGGCGACTTCCAGGAGCGACTCCAGTGCACGAGGGTTCGCACGGCTCGACGGTCTGCTTCGTGCCAAGCGCAATCAAGTGGCTAACCACACAGCAGTGCGCTGCTATCAGCCACATGAACTGTGTCCTTCAATGCAGTTGGTGTTGCGCAAGGAACAGTGACGCCACTGGAAGTTTCTACTGGAGTTGAAGTGGTACCGTACCCCTAGTTACGTTTGGCGTAACCCGAAGCATAACCTCAACTGGCCCAAGTCATCACTTGCCTTGATACCCGCTCGGAACCGGATGCGCTTCCCGATCGCCCGACGCGCAGCGCCGTGTCGGCGGCGACCAGCGGGCGCTGGAGCCTGCAAGCGCGCCATGATGTCCACCGCATCCAGCAGCGGCGACGGCGAGAGCCGCGTGGAGAGGCCGAACTCGGTGGCGGCGTACTCGGCGCTGCAGCAACACCTGAGCTTCTGCTGTCTGCTCTGCGGCTGGGATGTGCCATGCACCACGTGCCCGTTCAACTGGTACGGTTTCGACCCGCGGCAGTTCCGCAAGCGGTTTGGGGCGCAACACGGAGCTGGGAGTGAGGGCGACCGCTCGCCGGCCGAAGTTCAGGCCGCGCTCCAGACGCTGGGTATGGCTCCAGGCAGCGCCGCGTTCTCGGAGGCGGAGCTCAAGGCGGCGTTCCGCGACCGAGCGCTGCAGTGGCACCCGGACTGCAACCCCGACCCAGGCGCCGAGGACCAATTCAAGCAGATCCTGCACGCGTACGAGTTGTTGTTGCCTCGCGCTGCGCCCAATTCTTGAAGCGCAAACGCTGCGCAAATTATCGCGAACATAGAAGTCGACATCCATGGCACGAGAAGTTGGAGAATCAGCGCATCAAGCAATAGAGTCTAGCTGATAACTTGTTTTGATGAGCAACCAATCTAACACATACGCGACTCACAAGGGAACACCACGCTGTCTTTCACTTCCTGCGGCCGCGGAGCTGCTGTGCCTTGTACCGCGTGAACGCGATCTTGTCGCGGTACAGGAAGGGCGTGGCCTGCTGCCGCAGCGCCTCCGCTGTGGCACGCATCACGCGCTGCGCCGTGTCCAGAGGCTCCTCGCCCGCCAGCATCTCGGTGCGAGGCAGACACTTGATGGTGTAGACGTGCCACGGCACGAAGAAGTACCAGCCCACGTTGGCGGCGAACGTGCTGGTCTCGTCGTTGATGTTGATCGGCTATCAGAAGAGAAAAATACACGGTTCGACGCTGGTTAGTGCCTCTCCTCCATGGCACGCTGCAGCAGATCCCCAGTCAACAGAGTAGCCATACGTACAAATGGTCCGTCGGTAGCCTGGATCGCGAGGGGCTGGATGGTTTTCCCGAGCGAGAACAGGAACTTGTGGTACTGAAGCAGACCCTTTCGCCCGTTCGTCAGGCCGCCCTGATTCACACACACACACACAGCACGATCAGCAAAAGCCTCTCAATGAAGCATATTGCGTTGTCACACACCTCGGGGAACGCCATGAGCGGCTTGTCGGCCTTGGCCAGCTTCTCCATGATGATCTCGCGGACCTGGTCGCGCCCCTCCGCACCGCCCTGGTTGCGCGACGCGTACGGCACGAACACGAGCCCGCTCTTGCCGCGCAGCAGGCGGAAGAAGAGCATCTTCTTGTAGAAATCGTAGCCCAGAATGTACCCGGCGCCGGACCCGCGCAGCAGCGCGAGCGCGTCGAACTCGCTGATGTGGTTGGCCACAACGATGTCGGCCGCGCGGCCGTCGTCGCTCTGCAGCAGATGCGCATTCTCCACGCGGACGATCGTGCCCGTGACAATCGCGAACAGCGTGTGCACTCCAAGTCGGGCGAGCTGCGCCTCCGAGAGCACCGCCGGCAAGATGAGCGCGATCAGGAAGACCAGCAGCGCTCGGGTCATCAGCAGCAGGATACCGAACGGCGCGTAGAGCAGCAGCAGCACGTGCCCGAGGTGGTACGGCGACTTGATGCGCTCCAACTGGAACATGCTCGCGAACGGCTCAAGCTGCCGCTCCGTCTGCGCATCCAGCTGCGTCGTCGACGGCTGCGCGGCAGAGGCACCGCCGCCCGCCGTGAGGATGTCCAGCGCGCGCCGGATATCGGCGCAGGCCGCCGAGTTGGAGTCCATTGACAGGTCGTGGAACGGCACCGCGGGCGCCACGCTCGTCGCCGGCATGGCCCTCGCGTGCTGATGGCTTGTTGGGTTACCTGCGGGACTGCAACGGTGCGGGGAAGACGGCCGCTCCCGTTGTTGTGAGCTTCGCTTTGCACCGGAGCAGGCACCAACCAGTCAGTCGAGCGTGGTACCATCGAGATGACCTTGTTCTATTACCGCTGGCTCATCTCTCGTGTTCTTCTCTGTTTTTCTCCCGCGCTTTTTTTTTTAGAATGACACGCGTGGCGCTAAAAATACACTGGATTTCGTACTGTATCTCCTTGACGGTAAAGTCGACAGATTATAGAGCACAAGAAGGTTACGCAGAGGGTGTAACCCCGCGGGGTTGTCACTTGAGCTCTAGAGCGGGACGCTTGACTTGATAGACGGAAAGGCTGTTGATACTTCGTGAAAATGTGCGCAATGCAAATGCGGTTCAATTGGAGGTATGCACAGCGTCCTGGAGCATGGGCGGATGGTTGATTCGTGGCTGGAATCCATTGGGTGCGGGGTGTGCTATACAGGGCTGCGTTGGATGCACTGCGCGTACATGGTGACCGCCAGACACGAGGAGAGACGGACGCAACTCAATTCCTTGAATTACCGCACACTACGAACGCTACCGCCGACCCAGGGCGTGATGACTCCTGGACACGAACGACACGATGAACAAACAGTGTCTGCATCTACGGCTGGCCGTGCTGCGCGAGGATGGCTGCCTTGTTTTGCTGCGTGAGAGAGTACGCGGTCTCGGCCATGTCGTTCAACTGCTGCAGCCGCGCCAACAGCAAGCGCTGCCGCTGCCTCTCACCTTGAGAAGAGCCTCGCTCGCTCGTAGGCGACGATTGAACCTGTGTTGGCTCTGAAGGTGGCGGCATCAGCATCAATGGCGGAGAGGGCGTTGAGGCCAGGCGCACTTCCATGTTTGCCGCTGCCTCGGCGCTCGACAGCCACGCCTCCGCCCTGGAGGTCTTTACCTTACTCTTCATGACACCAGTCGCTGGCGACCGGTCTCGGCGACGGACTCGTACGGCCGGAGGCTTCGCTGGATCCTTCACTCCCCGTTGCGAATCAAGCGAGCGATGTTGGTGCTTCTCTGCTGTTTTCTGTCGTCGAAGACGGATTGGACTGCGCAGAAGCCGTGCCGTCTACGGCTGATCTCAAGCCGCTGGGATTGGATCTCCGCGAGATCAGACCTGAACTTGCTGGAACGCAGCTCGGCTTGCGTTCGCCACTGCGACGCAGGCAATGCACGCGACGATCTTCCGGAACTCGCCCAAGACGCCGTCCGCGTCCCCGTAGAAGATCGACTTGCTCGCTTTGCATCGATCGCACACGTTGCAGGCGTGTGAGCCTCTCGCGTCGTGGCAGACACTACACAACGTGGATGATGCGAACGGCGGCACATCCGTCGCCGACTTGGACGAAGAGGAGCTGGACTCGCGTCTTCGCTCCTGTCGACGCCGGTCTTTCTCTCTGTGGCGCGTCATGCTCGTCAGCCGCCGTGCTTCTGCCAGGTCTAGGAGTCTCACGATGCCCGTGAGAACACCCACGATCAGAAAGTTGGACAGTGGGTTCGCGATCATGCCCGCCAAGTCCATGTTGGCCAGTGCGAACACCTCCACGAGCTTGTCGTTGCGCTGGCGGTAGATGTATCGGGTAGGCGTTGAAGGTAGGAGACAGCGTTCGATCGAAAGAGCAGACTGCGCCCCAGATGTCCTCCTTTCCTTATGCAGTTGTAAGAAGGTTGTGAAGCTGCTCCTCTATATTTACAACTCATGAAGGCTCCATCACGCATGGACCATGAGGCGCAGACGCTTGCCAGAGAGGAGATCTACCAATGCGGGACCTCCCCTGCAAGCACCAGCATCCGAGATCACGCAGGCTGTTGGGCCGCAATCCAGCGTTCAACTCGTCCTTCCTAGCCAATTCGTCGATGTCATGACGGTTTAACCCCTACATCTTGCACTCTTTGAGCATTTCCTTTGGGACGTGAAGATGCAGGAGGTCGGCTGCCCACTGGAGGACAGTAACGGTGTCGACTTTACGATGAGAAAGGGGTACACTCGTGGGTTACAATTGATGCAATTAGGTTACGCATGAGGTTACGTTACACTCCTGGAAGTTTCCACAAACTTCCAGGAATAGCCGCTGGCTCGCTCACAAGTTGAACAGCTAAAACGACGAAATCCAAGCGCCGATGATCATCCGAGCGGTGAGCGACGACGAGAGCGACGAGGAGCGCGGCTCCGTGTTTGGCGCCGGCTCGCACCCGACGTTCACGAGCGCACAGGACGGCATCGGCGCCGTCGCGCGACGCGTCTGGGTCGCCGTGTGCGCCGGGATCGTGGGCCTGCTACTCGCCGACATGGCCGCGCTCGCCGGACTGTTGACGCGCGCGCCACAAATGACGAGCGTGACCGACGAGTTCGCGTTGGTCCCGATTGCGCTGTCTATGGTGGTCCCAGTCAGCGGGAGGATCTCGATCGTACGGGCGGCGCCAGCAAGTGCGCTGAACCACTGGGTGGGGCTGGCGCTTGTGGCGGCATGGATCTACTCGCGCGAAGCGGCGACGGCGGCGGCGGTGCCCACGCGTCGCTGCTGGCTGTGGCTCTGTGCCGTCGTCGGCTTTGGCCACACCGCATCCTGCGTCTACGTTCTGGCCGCGCTGCTTGAGAGCAACGGCGACCGCGCCAAGTTCTGGGCCGGCGCCAGGAAGCGGCGACCTGCGCGGACCTACCCCGAGGCATAACACTAGACGATAACGAAGCGATCCAGTTTAATACACGCTCTTGTATCGTGCTTGAACACTAGGCTACCTCATGTTAGCGCTAAATACGGTTACACTAGTAACTAGTATCAACACACTGAACAGAGCAGAACACTGTAACTTTACAGCTGCTCTTATATCGTGTGTGCTTTCTTAAGTTCGCACGAACTTGGCCGGTTGCTCAGAGCCGCTCGCTGGCATTTGCAAGTCGGAAGAGCGAAAGGGAAGCAAGTGCCGATGGCGATGATGCTGACGCGGCTGGTGCTGCCGGCGCTGCGGCGCCGCGCGAACGCGCCGCGCGTCATCTCGCGGGCTCCGGCGATGGCGTGGCGCTCATCCTCGTCCTCCTGCGTGGGCGCGACTTCCCAGGCGAAGAGCGCGACTGCCGAGCCGGGCGAGCAGGAGGCCGGGTCGCTCGCGCTGCTGGAGAAGAGCATCGCGCTGCGGCAGTCGACGCGCGCGCTGGCGTATTTCAACCAGTTAGAGCAGCTGCCCAGCACGCGCATCCTGCAGAAGCTGGCCGTGCTGCTGGCCAAGCAGCCGTCGCGCGCGCACTCGTCGCGCGCCTTCGACATCCTGCTCTCCGTGTACAAGTGCGTCTCGTTTGCCTCTCTGTGCAGCATGGCGAGAAAGTCGAGGTGTGTCCTGACTCGTTGCGCTATTGGTGGTGGATTGTAGGATCCCAGGGTTCGCTCCGGACGACTACACGCGCCTGGCGTCCATCCACGTGATCGACTCGTGCCTCCGCCACCACCAGCTCGACCGCGCCATGGAGGTGACCGATGCACCTGCTCAAGTAGTATGCAGCTGGATGACACGTATTGACCCCGCTGATTGGTCGGTGCAGCTGTATGACGAGGCGTTCAACCAGGGCGTGTCGCTGGACCTGAGCGCGTACGACGCGCTGCTGGCGGCGCTGGTAGAGAATGGGCGCGTGGATGAGGCGGCGGAGATCCTGCAGGATATTGCCGGGCACAACGACGCCAACCCGACCGAGTTCTCGTACCATCCCGTGCTCGTGTCGCTCGTGCAGGACCGCGAGTACCACCGCGCGACGGAGCTGATGCAGCAGGGCACGGAGCGTGGGGTGCAGTTCACAACCGAGGTATTGTCTTCTCAAAGCTGACGCGATCGTCATCGACCAGATCTGACGTCTCTTGTGTGTTGCTGTTATCGCTAGACGTTTCTGATGCTGGTTGAGATTGCTGAGTCTGATGAGGACGCCACGGACGCGCTCGTCACCTTCCTATCCTACATCGAGGACCACTGGGCCGAGGCCAAGGTACGTGTCGGGCACGCTCTTCGTCGTTGTGCGATGTTCCGTTGGGACTGAGTGTTGTACTGTGCTACCCGGTTGCAGTTCCTCGAGGACGTCGCGACCAGCATGGACAGGAGCGAAGACGACGATGACAATCAGATGGAATAAGGCGGTCGACAACATGCAACGCGCTGCTACCATGCAGAAAACGCCACCCTCGAGGTTGTAAGTGATGATTGTTACACTCATCCTGGTATATCAGCGCAGCACGTTTGAAGCCGACCCCGCTTTGGACGCGGGCATTATCCGGCCGATCTTCGGGATGGCGCGGCCGTTGCTGGGCGCTGCTCTCTCTGGTACGCTCTGGTTGTTGTTGTTGCTACCGCGGCCTCTGTCGTTGTTGTTGGGTGGCGCCAACACCGCAGGCAGCACTAGCTTCTTGCTCGACCCGGCCCTGTTTTCCAGGCTCCCGACGCGATCCTGCAGCTTGGAGATGGCACCTTCGTACAGCGCCTCCATCTGCTGGATCTGTTACGCCACCAACCCCTCAGTGATCAGTCTCGTCGACACAGCAGCGAGCCAAGAACGAACCAGTGAAGCGACCCAGCTTACCGTCTCGCGCGGCACGTAGTCGGTGTCAAGCTGCTCCAGCACGCGGTCGCGTTCGCTCTCGGCCACTGCCAACTACGGGAAGAGCACAACCACAAGTCCAGCTGGGGTCAGACGATGAGAACAGCCCAGCGGATGGTCACCACCGGCCGCCTCACCTTTTGTTTGAGCGCACGCATCTCTTTCTCGAGCTCTTTCAGTGCCAACGCCGCGGCATTTTGCTCGCGCTCGCGCTCCTTCTGCTCCTGCAGCAGCTCATCGATCCGCTCGGCCGTGTCCTGCTCGAGCTGGAAGAAGCGCAGCTTAAATTCCTTGAGCTCCTGCAGGTAGCCCAGCGCGCTGGTCTTCTCTCCGGTGAGCTCATTCTCGACCTCGTGCCACTCCTGCGCCGCCGCCTCGGCCAGCTTCTGGTACGTCGCCACCTGCTGGTCGCACTTGAGCTTGATCTGTGCCAGGTCGCGCTCGTGCCTCGCCACCAGCGCCTCCACCATGATTGTCGTCGTCTCCTCTTGACCAGCCTTCCCGTCGCCGCCACCAGAGCCCACAGTCTTGGCGGCTTGGTTCTCGAACTCGAGGTGCTGGATGCGGATCGAGGCCTTCAGTAGCTGGCTCTCCAGCGCGTCAGCTCGAGCTCGCGCCTCGGTCAGATCCTCCTCCGCGAGGCGAACTCGCTGCTCTTCCTCGTCCAACCGCTGCCGTGCGTCCTCGTACAGCGCGCGATAGTCGAACACGGACAGCACGTTGCGTTGCGCGCGCACGGCCACCTGCATGGCTCGCTGGCCGAATTGCAGCGTCGAGAGCGTCTCCTGCGCGTCTGTGGGGGACTTGGTGACCGTCACTACGAGCGCCATCTTGGCGTTCCCGCCGAGACTCGACTGCAGCAGCCGCGTGAGCTTGCTGTCCCGGTACGGCACGTGTTTTTGCTGGTTAGCGAGCGCTGAGATGCAGTTGCCGAGCGCCGACAGGCTCAAGTTGATGGCCTTAAGTTCGCTCACGTGGCGCCCCGTCACGCGCGACTTCTTGACGCGCTCCGAGCCCGCCAGGTCCACGAGGAACAGATTGCTGAGCTTGACGAGCTGGCGCGGCGGGTCGATCACGTCGCTTGATCCACCTTTGGCGACCGCGAACTCCTTGCGCTCGATGCGGAGGATGAGCACGGCATGCGAGCGGCTCGAGTAATCGTTCATGGCCGTGCTGGCCACCGCGCGGTTGCTCGAGCCCCGGTGAAGCAGCTCCAGGCAGTCGCCGACGCTCGTGACGCTCACGACGGACGCGCCGTCCAGGTACACACCGCGCTCGGGGTCCTCGCGCACGACGATGCCCGAGGGCGCGATGCTCGGGTCCAGTAGGTCAAAGATGCGCTCGCAGTAGATCTGCACGTAGCTCATGGCCACGGTCGTCTTGGCACGCGCCTTGGACTGCTCCACTCGCTGCCAAGGTACGGAACAGGCACGTCAGAAGCAACGGGAGCCAGAGACTTGGACACAAGAGACAAACAAAGACCTACGTCGAAGATGTCCTCGAGCGCGCGCGGAATGATGCCGCGCTCGTCGCCGTCGGCCGCGTCGTCCTTGCCCACCATCGTGTGGGTCTTGCCCGTCGACGTCTGCCCGTATGCGAGCACTGTGCCGTTGTACCCGTCGAGCACGTCCTGCACGATGTCGTAGGCCACGCGCTGGTAGACGCTCTCCTGGTCGGCCGCCTCGTCCAGACTCGCATCGAACCGGAACGTGCGGCTATCGGCGGTTGTCGGGGACGTGAAGGCCACGCTCTTGCCATCCGGCTGCATGCGGATGCACACGTCGCCACTGGCGCATCGCGCGCCTTTGTCCGTCAGGAAAGTCGGTGCTGGGTCGCGAGGACTCTGCAGCTCATCGTTGCTGTCGCTGTCACTGGGATCACTGGCTCCGGTTTGTTGTTGTTGCTGCTGCTGACGTTGGGCGTACTCGTCGAAGCTCCAACCCTCGCGCTCGCGCTGCAGCAACGGGCGCGCGCGGCAAAACGCCTTGACGCGCTCCGCTGGCCGCGTCGGCCCTGTGGTCGCGTCTACCATGTCAGCACACGGAGGTTTGACGCTTGTCGCGTCAGTAGGTAGCTGTGTTGCTGGAGAAGAGGCTCGTAAACGGGTCAATACAGAAATAAACCGCGTCGCATCGTGAAACTCTCTCTCGCGTGTCAATGACATGGCTACACTTCTTCTATTGAAGTGCCTCACGGTACATTTTGGCAAAAAAACGTGAGTGATGGTTATATATATCAGTGAAAGGCCATAAACACCATCAATCCGAGCGGAGACGTCACCTGCGACTTGCGAGGCTCCTTCAGGTACCTCCTACAACAGTCTCACTTTGCATTTCCCCACCCGAGCCACACACCTCTTCGTCCCAACTGCCGCTCACCACTCAGCTCAAGTCAAGGCAGGCACTCATGGTGGACGGCGACCGGGTCGAGCGGTTCCGTGGCTGCCTGGCGCTGACAGTCGCACCAGCGTCGCCGCTGGCTGAGCAGGTGCAATCGATGCTGGAGCCGCTCTACGAGAGTGGGCACTTCGCCCACGTCCACATGAGCTCGCCCGACTCGTGGCACGTCACACTCGTGACCAAGGAGGAGAAGAAATCGCTGGACGCGGCCGCCATCGACGAGGCCACGCGCCAGTTCCCGACGAAAGTCTTCCCAATTGGCGTTGGAGCGGCCAGCAGCCACCCTGCCGTACTCTTTGTCGTGTGCGTGTGGCCACAGGGACGAACCTTCCGTGCCAAGCACGGGCTGCTACCTAAGGACTTCCATATCACCCTCTCGGTCGAGGATGATCACTTCATCGACAAGAGCAGCAGCACGCTGGTCGACCCCGACTGCATCTGTCGCCTCAAGGTAGGCGCACTCCAGGCGCTGTCGAGGCAGCTGCTTCTTGAGTCCAAGCCGCATGAGGCGCTCCGAGTCGCCACGATTTTGTGCGATAGGTCGCAAGACACGAGTGCGCGCGGATGGCAGCGGCTCGCGGATGCAGCGTTCGCGACCAACAAATTCAAGCTGGCCATGCTTAGCTACGCGCGGGCGCTCGAGACGTCGCGTCTCGAGCACGTCGAAGCGGCAGTGGAGCGGCAGTGCGTCGTCAGGATGCGCGCGTGCTCGATTCACACAGAGTACGGACTCGTGTTTGGCGCTGGAGAGCTTGGCCAGGTCCCTGTCGGGCTGCGCGACAAGCTGTGCCGTCCGTGGTCCGTTCTACTGCTTGACAGTGAAGACAGTCCGCCAGAGAACCCTCTCACTCATAGTACGGCGTCTCGGGAGCAGCTCTACACACTTGATTGGTCGCCGCTGCACACCAAGCCGGTCGAGTTCAAGCTACCGCGGTTTTTCAGCTGGGTCGTGCCGCTCCACTTGGCTGCCATGTCGACACCACGCAGCACCGACGACGTGCGCGTGCTCGGCGAATCACTTGGAATTCGCCACATCGTGACGCTCACAGCCGAAAGTCCGCTGCCAAGCGACTGGTTCCAGGGGCGTCACTGCATCAAGAGTACGCTGCTCAAGGTCGATAACTACTGCCCGCCCTCGCCCGCGCAAATCGACATTTTCATGCGGTTCTGCTGCTCGACGCCGGCGGAGGGCGACGTACCGATTCTCGTGCACTGCGGAGGCGGCAAAGGCCGGGCAGGCACGATGCTCGCTTGTTACCTGGTCGCGTTTGGCTTCCGTCGACCGCCGCCAATGGCCTTGGACATCGAGCACGACTACTCGCCCGTTATGAGTGCTGGAGACGCAATCCAAGCTCTCCGATCAATCCGACCCGGGAGCATCGAAACGCAAGAGCAGGAGAAGGCGGTGCACGCGTACTGCTCGTTGCTGTGGAAGCGCCGGTCGGTTCTACCGCACGCGTTGTCCGAGCCGAGTGGAACTCTTCCTGAGGTCGTCGGCAAACCGGTAACCACCACCGACTTCCTCATGTTGTGCGGACTGCCCGGCTCCGGTAAGAGCTCGTTCACTCGCGCGTTGGTCAAGCGGACGAACGCCTGTGCGGCCAACATGCGGCGGAAACCTCACGAAGCTGCCTGGACAGAGGTGGATAGTGACGTCGCCAACCGTACGGGCTGCGAACGCGTTGTATCTCAAGGCGGACAGGGCAAGCTAGTTCTCGATCGGTGCAACGGCAAGCGAGGCGAACGCGAGTGGTTCCTAAAGCTGACCGCATCCTGGAGCTCGCACGCGACCGCGGTCTGGTTCGATCTCCCGGCGAAGCTGTGCGAGGCGCGAGCAATGCAGCGCGCTGGCCACCCGAGTCTGCCGCCCGGGCCGCGAGTGCGCCGCGCCATGGCGCACCACAGCAAGTCATTCGCTCCCCCAGAGCTGTGCGAGGGCTTCCAGTCGGTCGTGCGTGTCACATCTATGGACGCGGCGCTGGCGCTGGTCGACATGCTGTCGCCGTCGCTGCCGTTTATGAAATTCCCGCGCACGCCGCACCTGATCGACCTGGGTGGCGCGACGGACGACGACATCGTCAGCATTCGAAACGACAGCGAAAGCAACGAGGCCAGGTGGCCGGAGTGGCTCGTGCCGAACGGCACAACGATCGTCGTGACAGAGAAGCTGGACGGCGCCAACCTGGGCATCTCGCTGGCGCCGCACTCGCGCGCATTCGTGGTGCAGAACCGGTCGCACTACGTCAACTCCAGCTCCCACCGGCAGTTCCAGGCGCTGGACGCGTTCCTGGATCGCCACCGCGAGGCACTGTTCGCCATCTTGAACCGCGACCCGCTCTTCCCGGGGCGCTTCGTGCTCTACGGCGAGTGGCTCGCGGCTACGCACTCGATCCCGTACACCAAGCTACGCAGCCTGTTCTACGCATTCGACCTGTACGACCGCGAGACGCAGCAGTTCTGGGACCGGCGGTCGCTCGAGATGCTGCTGGACGCATGCGGCGCCACGTTCCCGTTGACGCCGCTGGTATACGCGGGGCTGACGCTGCCGGCCAGGCAGGAGCTGGTGGCGATGCTCCAGCGCGAGTCATCCTTCTGCGACGGGCGCGGCGAGGGCCTGTACATCAAGTGGGAGCGCGACGGGCGCGTGGCGGACAGGAGCAAGGTCGTGCGTGGGGACTTCATCGCGGGCAACGAGCACTGGGCGCGGGGCGAGCTGCGCTTCAACGGGGTTACCGACGATGGCACATGGCTACACTTTTGATGGAGGGGTAGATGCATTGCGATTGGAAGACAACTGTTGAAGTATAGCGAATCATAATGTGGTATTCGGGCGAACGTACTCCGTAAACAGAAAATGTAACCATCAAGCGTCGCCAGCTGAAGGATCTGTTCACGCAGTCGCCACGTAACCCTTCCATGCATAAGACTTCCATCTGTACCAGGAATCGATTAACAGCCCCATTTCCACATTAGCGGTGGTATCATATATTATACCGCAGCAAACACGAATAAACATGCGCGAACGTCTGCAGGGCGTTCACCTGATGGCGAACGCACAGGCTGTTGCGTGTGTACCCCTCCTGTAACCTTTGAGTACCCCTGGCGAGAGAAGTGTACACATCGCAAAAATGACTGAAGTCCCCGACCCCTACCCTGGCCTTTCTGAGTACGCCCCATAAAAGCAAACAGCTCAAGTCCTCTTATAAAAAATAGTCTTCCATATACAATAACGTAACGAAGACAGTAAAATAGACAACAGTAATATAAAAACCTCCATAGTTGGATGAGGAGGGAGGCACCCACTTTGCCAGATGCGTAACTTCTTTTTTTTGCCCTGACAATCCCACAACACGGCCCGCGTAACCCGCGTATACGCGCGTAGACATATGTTGATGGGCCGCGGAGCGCCTAAAAGGAGGGGGAGAAGCCCGCGGCATTCGCTGTTCCGGTCGGCGCTCGGTAGAGCGACAAAGTCTCCGTCGCGGTGTACGCCACAGTTCCTGAAGACGCCTCGCGTCCCTCAGCTCCAGCGAAGCGCATGGCGGTCGACGCGATGGCGGCGGCGGGCTCGCCGGTCGCGAGCTCCTCGTCCACGTCCAGCTCTTCTTCGTCGATCTCTCCCTCGTCTTCGTCCTCGGCGCATCGGACGCTGCCGGCGCTGCGCATCACGGTGGACCCGCCCGAGGCGTTCGACCTGCGCGAGGAGGACCTGGGCCCAAAGAGCCGCGAACGCGTCGAGGTGTTTGTGGGCCATGTGCACAAGAAGGAGGAGCACGGCCACCACCACCATCACCACCACCATGACGGCGAGCACGACGACTGCGACGGGCATGGCGACGCCGACGAGGAGGAAGAGGACGACGACGTGGACGGCACGCGCGCGGCGGTGCGCAAGCTGCAGCGCGCATGTGCCTGCTCGGTGGTTTTCATGTGCGTGCAGTTCGCGGGCGGCTACTACGCCGGCAGCCTGGCCGTCATGACGGACGCGGCGCATCTGCTCGCGGACGTCGCAGGCTTCCTTGTCTCGCTGTTCGCCGTGTACGTGGGCTCGCTGCCGGCGACGGCGCGCATGCCCTTTGGCTACCACCGCGCGGAGGTCATCGGCGCACTCGTCAGCGTGCTGCTCATCTGGGTGCTGACGCTCGGCCTCGTCTACGCGGCCGTCTCGCGGCTCATCGCCGTCATCCAGCACAGCGACTCGGTCGAGCCCGTCAACGGCAAGGCCATGTTCATCGTGTCGGGCTTCGGACTCGGCATCAACCTGCTGCTCATGCGCATCCTCGGCCACATGCACAGCCACAGTCACAGCCACGGGCACGGTCACAGCCACGAGCTTGAGGAGAAGTCGTCGACGCGCTCCATTCTGGAAGACGGTGTGCAGGCGAGTCCCAGCATGATCATCTCGGACTCGTTCCTCAAGACGCCCATGTCGGCTGTCGCGCTCATCGACGACGCCGACGGGTCCACACCGCGCGCGCTGCACTCGCCGTCCATCTTGGCCGAGACAACGGCGCCGGCGTCGTCCTCGACCGCTTCAGTCTTTGAAAACCTCAACGTCCAAGCCGCGTACATCCACGCGCTCGGCGACTTCCTCCAAAGCCTTGGCGTGTGCGTGGCGGGCGCGCTCATCTGGTACAACCCCGCGTGGCAGATCGCCGACCCGCTCACGACGCTGCTCTTCTCGGTGCTCGTGCTGGGCACCACCGTCGGCGTGCTCACGCGCAGCGTCGCGATCCTCATGGAGGCCGCGCCCGCGTCGGTGGACCTGCAGCGCGTCGAGCGCCACGTGCGCGCGCTCGAGAGCGTTTACGACTGCCACGACCTACGCGTGTGGGCGCTGACCGAGGGGAACCTGGCCGCTAGCGTGCACGTGATCCCCAATGGCGAGTCGCTCGCGGCACTGCGCGACACCCAGCGGCTGCTGCGCGCGGTCGGCGTGCGCCATCCAACGGTGCAGGTCGAACCGCTGCCCGGCGACAGCCAGTGGGGCTTCGACGACGACGAGAGCGGCAAGGTCATGGGCGGCGGCTGCGCCGGCGTGACCTTCGACACCGACTCGCCCATGATGTCGGTGCCCCGCGCGTCGTGCGCCACTTCGCGAGCCGCCGAGCCCGCCTTCACCATAGAGTAACTACCAGCATATCAAACTGTAAATGGGGAATGTCTTCTGTACTACAGTCGTTCCTTGCGCCCATACCACTCACGACTCGGTTGACCTTTGAGGAGCGAGCCCGTCGCTTGCTGTCTAGCCTCAGTCCTTCTTGTCAGTCGACGTCGCGTCCTGTTCCGGTGCCTTACTGCTAGTTGGTGCTGACGTCTCACTAGTCGAAACACTCGCATCGGCAGCGATCGCCGCCTTCACGGTTGCGGTAGTGGTCACAGTCGATGACGAAGTTGATGGCGGTGATGGTGTCACCGCCTCGGCCGACACAGGAGGAGCCGCAGTGGCCGCCGCTGCGACGGCAGCCGCGACCGCCTGCTCCTGCTTGAGAGCGTCGCGCTTCGACTTGAAAAAGTCCATGAGCCGGAACCCGCGCGTCGTCTCGTGGCCCTTGGAGATCTCACGCACAATGTCCTTGATGGACAGAATACCGGCGAGCTCCTTCTCGCGGTCCTTGCGCATAACGCCAATGACGGGGAAGTGACGGCAGTCTTCCGTCACGGCCACGTTCCAGCACTTCTCAAGCGTGTCCTCGATCTGAAGGTACGAGCGGACTGTCGACGCTACGTCCGTCAGACGCACCTGCGTCGGGTCCTTATGCTCGAACAACACCTTGGTCAGGTAGTCACGCTCCGTGAAAATGCCCTGTACGCGCTGCTCCTTGTCGACCACGAGCACGGCACCGAAATTGTGCTTGCGCATCTCATCAACCGCGTCCGCAACCGAAATGTTGTCCTCCGGACGCGTGTTCAGAATCAGGTTCACGCGCTTCGCCTTCTTCTTGAGCAGCGTCGCCGCCGTCGTCACGGGGGCTGCTTCAAGCTCAGACGTAGTAGCAGGAGTGGCAGATCCACTAGTCGTGGCGACGGGTTGGCTCGTTGATGTCACAGCCGCATCGGACGACGAAGCCGGCGACACACTACTGGAAGACACCGCTTCCGCTTCTGCTGGCGTTGACGTCTCCACTTGCTGCTGGGCCTGTTGCGCTTGCTGGGCCGCCTTTTTCTGCGCCTCAAAGCGCGAGTACGCCTTGAGAATGTCCGTAATGGAAAGCACGCAGCGCATGGCCTCCTCTGGTACGGAACCCTTCTTCACAATAGTTGACAGCTCGCCGTGGAGCACAGCAAGATGACGGATATTCTCCTTGGTCATAGTCGCCAGCGCGCTGTAGTGTTCGACATTCAACGACGCAGGCGTCAGAACGATGAAGGGGGAGACAATGGACTGCTACCGATCGGACGTACTCAATGACGGCAGTGCTCGGGTGAATGCACATGATGTGGGACGACATGATGTCGCGCACGAGCTTCTCCGCGCTGTGCGCAGTGCGCGGTGAGAGCTTGGTGAGCACGTCGCGCTCCGTCACGATGCCGACAATGCCCTCGCTCTCCTCCGTCACGATCAGCGAACCAATGTCGCGTTCCACCATGAGCGCAACCGCATCGTGCACCGTTTCCTGTCGTCACACCCACGTGCTCGTCAGCCATGCACTTCGTCGCCAACACCGCTAGATGAGCATCGCGTACCGAGCCAGAGATGCTCTCCCACTCCTCGAACCAGCCCTGACGGTCAGCGTCGATGCCCTCAGCAAGCACCTCGCTCTCACGCGTCGACAGCACGTCCGCGATCGTCAGCAGCTTGCACGACTCCGCTCCGACGGATCCCAGGTCGATCGGCGTGTTGTCCGCCGCGTCTTCATCATCAACCAGTCAGTCGTCAGTTGATCTATCAACACACAGCCGTTCTGCACATGAACCAACACATACCAATCGGTGCTTCCGCTAAAGGCGAAGCGGACACGGCACCACCAGTGCTCGTCGCTTCGATTGACGCCGCCGTCGGCGTCTGCGCGCCCGTCGCGCCATTGAAACGCGCCATGGACGCGATCGCGAGCTGGCGCCGGATCCCGATGCGGGAAACGATTGCCTGGCGCTCGACCGCTGCCGCCACGGGGAGTGCCGCGCGCAGCAGCCCGCGCATGTACACGATTCTGGACAGCACCATCGTGATCCTGCGTGCTCCTACTACTGGCTGGCGTCAAGGGGGAGGGGGTGTCACGCACCGGAGAAAGTGATGGAGGGCTGGCCGCCGCCTTTCACGTCTCGATAGTGTTGAACTGCTTGGATTGGAAACCCAGGCGAGGGGGAAACGCAATCGGAAAATCGGGTTTTACTGTGACAATACCGGTATTTAACGGTAGTTGTTGGGTGGGATGGGTCTGTCGCAAATGTGTACCATTATACGGGATTCAACCGGACATGTGTGTAGTTAAATGTATACTGCACTCAAGGGGCGCGCTTCTTTTCACAGTCTTTGTTCAACCAGCACGGCCAGCGCGCATGACGTCACCAAAGGTACCAGCAATGGCCGATCCGATACAAACTTCAAGATATTTTGGATCGGAAGCGCCCCATGAAGCAGCACATCCGTCCGCCTCAATGAAAGGGCGGTGTCGGCGAAGGCGGCGGCGATTGAATGGGGGCGAAGAGACGCATGAGCGCTTGTTTTTACAGCGCGCCGCCCTTTCCTTCCAGCGCGACATCCGGCTAGTATGAGCCTGGAGACGCGGCCGTTTAACCGACTTGCGTTTACACACGCAGCGCGCGGATGGGGATGACGAAAGGTTCCGTTCGCTTCCCGCCGGCGCCTTCAAGGTACTGGCCGCGCGACGGCTCGCGCGGCCGCCTTCCGCTGCTTTCGCTTGGCCCGCAGACCCGAAACAGCCCTCGCTTCAGCACTCCAAGCCACTTGACCGGTCAGAGACGCCATGCAGTCCACAGCGCAAGCCGCACGTGCGATGCCGCCACCACTGTCGTCCGCGCTCATGCTCCGCAACCCGAGCGCAAGCCCTATGAGGTCGCTGCTGCGCCACCCGCGCGCCGCGTTTCTCGGCCGCGTCGCGGTCTGGTACGTGTGCTGGCTGTTCCTCAAGGCGATGGCCAGGCAGCCGTGCATCGCGTATCTGCTCCAGTACTGGTCGCTGCAGTCGCCGCGGCGCCTGCTCGGCCGGCCAGCGTCAGCGCAAGCGGCGCGCGTCAGGAAACAACTGCAGCTCCTGCTCTTCACCTTCATTTGATAGCTCGGAGGCGACACCACACGGCTGGATCTCGACACCACACACACGAGAAACGCCGCGCCCGACCTCGACCGCTTCAGGGTCTGCTGGTACCGCCAGCGCACACCACAGCAGATCGAATGCCATATCCCCAAGTGAGTCGGCGCAGCGCGGAGATCGGCTGCCGATCCATCACAGCCTCGCCACAATCGCGAGCGGCGCGACCTTTACATGCAGCATGTGCACTTGGAATACTTATCTATCGAATTGACTGAGATGTTCAAACAACTGCTTTATGAGCTTGTGGAGTCGGTCAGTGACCAGCATGGCAGCGCCGGCGGCACGATCTATACTGAATCCTATATTCCTGGCGTCAATGCGCTGGTGATTCAGCTGGCGTCGCCGTTCCTTGAAGGTTTTCAGCGGTCTTATTTCCTGAGGTGACCATTTGGTTGTGGAGCCATTTGCAACTGCAGGATGAACACGAGCGACACTTGTTGGTCTACAGTAGGGGTACCCAATGCTGACAGCAGGAGCGATTTTTTTTGCGCAGCAATAGCAGAATTCTTTCCTGCGATCTGATCTACAAAACCAAAATAAGGATTCTTGCTGCTGCCAGCCAGTTATGAGAAGTCAACTTGCTCGAATGCTGATTGGACAAAACAGTTTTGACAGGAACAAAAAAAAAGAAGCTGCTTTGCTGCGGGGATTGGGTACCCCTAGTGTAGAGTGCTTGCAGGGATCAATGCACATGCGCAGTACAGTACACTTTGAGGCGCTGCTGTTGCTGTCGCGTACAGGATCAACAATGGACTGGACTGCCTCGGTTATTGCCGTCGAGGGCTGCTCTCAGCGGTTTTCGCCCCCGAAAGGCTCGAGCCAACAACAAGCGCGTCGAGGGGACGCACGGTGGATTTTTGCTGGCGAAGGTCGCTCGTAGTGCATGTTCGTGCTTGCTTCTCCAGGTCGGTCGGTGATGGCGGCGGATCACGCGCCGATCGGGTCCGAGCGCCTCGCAGCCACTCGACCGACGGTCCGAAGCTGCACGGGCGCCTTCATCCGTACCAGCAAACGTTACAAACACCACGCGTAGGCACGAGAAACATGAAGAGGCGACCAAGCCGACCGCAGTACAAGCACGACGGGCCAATCGCTTCGTGTGCAAGCCTAATTTCGATGGGGCCGACGCCTGCACATTTGCAATCCGCCCGGCCGTGTTCTGCATTATCGAGACGTCGAGCCTTGTCGGTCCCACTGCACCAGCAAACTGTGTGGCCTGCATTGATGAACAGAGTGTAAAGCGGTGGGGTGAGCACCTTGGTTTCGTCGTTCGATCGCAGGTGCAGTCTTGCGGAAGGGGATGCACGGGGCGGAAGAGCAAAGGCTCGGCGCGGGCTGAAACAACTGGCAGAAGCGTCACTGGCCAAACGAATCCGGACTGGCTGCTGAACTGGTGACCGACGACAGAAGCGCATAGTGAAGCCAAGTCAAACTTGGGACGGTACGCACACGACACAGGTGTACAGAGCGCGTGCTGTCGCTTTCTCGCTTTCCCCGACATCTTTGAGCGGGTTGTGTGGGTGACAGCGCGGTCGTGTGACCAGGTGTTTTCCCCCCAGCTTGCTTGACGTGCTCGGCTTGTCTCCGGTGCACAATCCGATTAAGTATCGAGTCCGCCGCTGGGGAGAGAGCGCGATAAGATCTACGAGCCCCCGCGCCGCCTTCCCGCCCACATAAGGCGAGAAGAAGAACGCGAACGCAGTCTTCGACGGAAGCCCCGAGGAAAGCGTTCGCACCGCGGACGCGCTCGACACCCCCGGCCACCATCCGCCACCCTCGTCTACGACTGATCACCGCCACCTCTACACCCAGGCAGCTTCATCGGCGGAAGGCGGATCGAACTCCCTCGTTCGTTACCCACGCAAACAAGAAATAAGAAGAACAAGAAGCGACGTGCTACCCGCGGGCGCTTTGTTAAAGCGACAGGGGGCGCGGCGACATCCGGACGACTGCAGTTGCAGTTTTGTGGCGTCCTTTCCGAGCACGGTACTCGCGGCAAGGTGCCAAGGTTCCTCACTACTAAGATAGACGACCAGGGGAAATGGCGCGCGCGCGCGGGACGAGCCGTGCGGCGAGCCCGTTCCCGGGCGTGACGGGCGGGAGTGGCAGCCCCGGGACGGTGCGGGGCGCGGAGGACACGCGGTTCCCGCCGTCGGACTCGTCGGGCGTCAAGCTGCCGGCGCTGTCGCCCGCCGAGCGCGCGTACATGGAGCGCAAGGCCAAGGAGGCGTCGTTGGCGCTCATCGACCACGCGCACACGCTCGACGGGCCGGTACAGTGGCACTACACGGGCAAGTTCCGCGGCATCCAGATGTACCGCGGCGAGGGCAGCTTCGAGAACGCGTCGACCGCGGGCACTGAGTTCCTATGCGGAGTGACCACCATGCTAGGTACGATTGAGGAGGTCGCGTGGTACTTTGATCAGCGGACGACCGACCAGATGCGCGCGCGGCAGCCGGACGACGTGCTGGACGCCGGTGTGCTCTACTCGCTCGTGCACGGCGTGTCCGGGAACCCGTTCTACCGTGTGGCCGTCAAGTACCAGTCGTACGAGGGCCCGTCCCGGTTCTCGCGCGCGCGTGACTACTGCTTCCTCGAGTGCCAAGACACGTTCCGCCACGCGTCGGGCCGGCGCGGATGGGTGCTGAGCATGCACTCGATCAAGCTACCGAGCTGTCCCGAGCTGAACGGGATCGTGCGCGGCAGCATGTACCACTCGGGCTATGTGTTCGTTGAGGCCGAGCGCGAGGGCTACATGGACGTGATGCACAGTTTGCAGATCAACTTCAAGAGCACCAGCCGCCTGCCGCACTTCTTGCTGAACGCGGCGCTCAAGCGGCGCATCCTGTCGGTTGTCAAGATCAGTCGTGAGATCCAAATGGCGCGAATGGGTCGTCACGCGCTGCTCAAGAAGAAGGAGTTGATGCCCAAGAAGTCGCGCTCGCAGTGCCTCAACTGCTCGCGGAAGTTCTCGCTCTTTGTGCGCAAGACGCGCTGCCGGATGTGCGGCGAGGTTGTGTGCCAGGCGTGCGCGCCCGTCATGGAGGTTGACGTGCCTGGCCGACCGATCACCAAGACGCGTATTTGCTCCAAGTGCTACAGCACGTCGCCCACGATGGAAAGTGGTGACGATTTCGCCGCGGCGGCGCAGCTGCAAACCACGCCGACGTATGCGCAGATCCGCCGTGACGAGAATGAGACGCACTACTCGCTGATCCGACGAGACGAGAACGGGACGCATTACTCGTTCACTCGCGCTGATGAAAATGCGACCAATTATGATGGCATGGTTGCCAAGAACGCGTTGGCATCGAAAGCAAACAACAGCGGCGAGTTCGGAGCGGAAGATGACGACGACCTTGATGGGGACAGTGACGATGATGGTCTCGAAGAGCAGTCGTCGGCCAGTGTCTTTGCGCAGTCGAGGTTTACGCGCACCTCGGCGGATTCTTTGGTGCTGCCAGTGGCTCCAGACATCGACGAAGACGACATCGAGCGCTACAGCGAAGTCAGCAGCGCGTTCTGGAAAGAAAGCAGCGTTGCCAGCTCGGCATGGAAGTCGCGAAGCACGAACAAGTCTTCGGCGGCCAATACTACATTTGACCCGAAAGCATCTTCTACTAGTAATATGTTCGGAGCTAGCCACTTCCTCACGCCGGAAGACACCGACGAGGAGTTGGACAAGCGAGCACGCCGATACAACCCGACGCTTTCCATTCGTGACTACTCGAGGGAATATGGGCGGGCGACGAAGACTGTGCGCGCTTCAAACTCGTCCCGACCCAGCCTCCCGCCACCGCCACCACCACCGCCACCGTACTCGCCCACGAGTGAAGATGCGGACGACAACGACAACTACAGGGAGCTAGACGCTAATGCGCTTCGCGCACACAATTCACGGCCGCAGAAGCAAGTCGACGGTCCGTTGATGATGGAACGGAAGATTTTCGGGAGCGCTGACGAAAATGACAAGAACTACGCCAACAAGGAGTACCGAACGACCAAGATGATGAAGAAGAAGATTGACGACCGCAGTCTTCGTGACACGACGGGGTCTGCGATTTTGTCGCAGGTCCGCGCCAACCGCAGTCGTACGATCCAGTTCTCCCCGGAAGGCGAGTACCGCTCGCCGGAGGCGATGGCTCAAATCGCTGCTGAGCACAAGAAGCACATGGAAGATATCCGGCGAATGCAGGCGGGGAGGCTTGCGCGCGAATCCAGCACAGCGCAGCCGACTGCGCGTGAACCCAGTGTTTCCAGTATTCCATCTTCCCGTCCGTCCAACAAGTCGGACAGCCAGAAGCATGGCTCCGCCAGCGTCACGTCTTCACGATCATCCTCGAACAAGCCCGGCAGCCCGGAGCAAAGACCCGTCAGTGTCGCCTCATCTCGTTCGTCGTCTAGGAAAGCCGAGGGTCGCGAGCAGAGCGTCGCAAGTGTTGGTTCGTCCCGGTCGTCGTCGTCCAACCAACGACAAGTGTCAGATCCTTCTTCCGAACATGCCGATTCTGGTGCCCAGGCTGCAAACGCATTCGAGAGCGCAGCGGTCGCCACCGTTACAATGACGAGGTCTTCCAACGGTGACAGCGAGCGCGGCAGCGGAAACAAGGGTGACACGACTACCGTCGCTGACGAGAGTGCCCAGACAAAGACCGAGGCGCCGACGAACTCGAAGCTCATCTCGATCCGAGCAAGCCGCGCAGTTGGCGCCCGGACAACCGACACCTTCTCGAAGGACGCCGTGCGCGTGAGCGTGCCACCGTCGGAGCAAATGGATGATTTGACGTTCGACGTTCTGCAGGGTACATCGGAGCCAGCATCTGGGCATGACAGTCGTGCAAGTGAAGTCGTACCGCCTACTGATGTCGCGATCATGGAGGAAACTGCTGGTCGCAGATCGACTGTCGTTCTGCTGGAGCGCATCAGCTCGCCGCGTGAGTCGACAATGTTTGACGAGGACCTGATCAACCGACCAACGGAGGACCTGATGGAGCAGGTGCGGCTGCATCGCAATGGTGCGGTCCCGCGTGTGCCTGAGGAAGAGTTCCGTTCGACCGAGGCAATGCTGTCGATCGAGGAGGAGCACCGCCGACGCATGGAGGAGCTGAATCGCATCGCCATGGACAACACAGGCGCGAGAATTTCGCGACTACTGGACCCAGACACCGATGACGACGACTACGACGAGTTGGCAATGTCACGCACTCGCGTCAAGCGCAGCGGCACGTTCGTGTTGTCGGAGGACGAAGTGGAGCGGTCCACTGAGGTGATGGAAGATATGGCGGCCGAACACCAGAGGCGGATGGACGAACTCAACCGCATCGCAGTGGAGAATGTGGGCACACGAATTTCCAAGTTCGGCGTCGACGACGAGGAAGACGAGGAGGAGCCGTCGGAGGTGGACGTGGATAACTCTAGCCGGTTCTTGGCCCCTCGCAATCACGAGCGGGTATCGAACGCTCGATCGACCAACGAGTTTGACCAGAGCCACCTGGAGTTTGTGCCCACGATTAGCGAAGAAAGCACGTACGACAGCGAGTTCGCCTCGTTCAAGCAGACGTTTGGCAGCTCGTCCAGCACGGAGCAGTCGGAGCGTCCGAGCAGCCCGCGTGAGTCCAACATGTCGGATATGTCGCAGCTGGACGAAGACCTCATAAACCGACCGACGGAAGACTTGATGGAGCAAGTCCGCGCGAACCGCAGCCGGAAACTGGTCAACGTCTCGAGCATGTCGAGCGGCTTTCACTCGACCATGACCATGCGCGACATGGAGAGGCGGCACAAAGAGCGCATGGCGGAGCTGAACAAGCTCGCGTTGGACAACGTCGGCTACCGGATCTCGAAGCTTGGTGTTGGTGACGATGATGAACTATCCCGTTCTAATGACGAAGACATGACGTGGCGCAACACGGACATGATGGAGGGCTTTCAGAGCGAGCACGACCGCAAGATGGAGGCGCTGCGCGAGAAGCTGCGGCAGTTGGAGTTTGAATGCCGCGAGTCGATCGCGTCGGTGCTCACCCCCGAGGAGCTGGAGCTGGAGGACGAGGCCTTCGACGCCGACCCGCCCGTGCGCAACAGCGACACGAGCTGGATCGGCAACACCAAGCCGTCCAAGTTGCTGCGCACGACCCGCGCACTGCCGCCGCGGTTCGAAGAGCCCGTCTCGGCCACCACGCTCTACGAGCAGATCGCGGAGCTGTCCAAGCTGCAGCAGGAGATGGCGCTCGCCAAGAACGAGGGTGACGAGGAGGAGTTCCGCACGCGCATCAAGGAGCAGTACCGCCTGCTACGCTCCATCAAGCTACGCGGGTGGTAGGCAGCCGTGGCCGGTCAATGGCGTCGCCGCGGGCCGGGAGGGTGCGTTGCAGATCTCTTCATCGTCCTTGAGAGTCGCTTGCCGTTGCTCGCCACCGATATGACTGGAACGACGGTGGCGAGCGGATAGATGCGTGTTTGCCTGTAGAGTCTCTTATTTGTCTCGGCAGTGCGCGCGCACCAGCCGCAGTGGCGCGATAAGTAACGTCTTATTTCTTGTCGGATTCACGACCATGTCTCGTTACTCATGCGCAGGCTGGTTGCACGAAACCAGCCTGCGATCTTGTTCCGCGTGTCTATTGGGCGTTTGATATCAATTGCGTGCGCACATGTGAAACTTCCGCGACGATGGAGTTGAGTGGCGACCGTCTCGAATCCCACATCGTCATGAGCTTCGTTGGACTCGAGGCTCCACAGTGCACAATACTCTCAAGTGTCAGTCACGTGTAACGTTCGACCAGGTCGCGAGTCTGGCGGTTGGTAACGCCGGCGCCTCGCCGTTTCGCCATTTTGCACCGCCGCAACCTCCCGTCTTTGTCATCTTTGTCGCGAGCTGATTTCGGCGCCGAGCGCGAGATCGGAAGCCCACGTTCAGCGGTCAGAGTGGCATCCGCGCGCGCTTCCTGACTCCCAGTCGGTGGATCAGAACTGTCACAGTAGAGCACTCTCAGTATGCCACTGAGCAGCGCTCGCTTCTCTTCGCCCCGCCAGTCAACCGCTTCAAGTCGGAGCAGGGCGCATCAACAGTAAGGAGGAGGAGGAGGAGGAGATCGGAGCATGGAATTCAGCAGCGGCCCTTGATGGTAAACACATTATTAGTATTACGAATATTATTGATTATTACAACTATCAATATGTTCCCGTATAGTAAATCGTAGTTGAGTACTATCATTTAAAAAAAAATATTCATTTTCACGTTTTGGATTGCTTATTCGACGCGGGGCTTTAAACGTGTTAAATAACACCATACCAGGAAAACATTCAGTCCATTATCAGGATGTTTGTATGGATCCCATTTCACGTTACGTTTCAACGAACTGAATGGAAATCGAATGTGTGATCTGCTCGATGCGCAACGTGCGACGAGCTCCTCTCGCTGTCAGTCTCCGTGTCGGATACAAACATCAAGTGTAACACGTCACCGTCCCCGCCAAATACATAGCCCCACGGATTACAGTCAATTGGCGCGCGCTAATCCTCTTTCCTTGCATGGCGATCGCCGACGTACAGTACCGCCCTGCACGTGCTCAGTGATGTACAATGGCATGAGCTCCTCCCGTCTCTGGTCACGCCATGAGCGGCACTCCACCGCGAGAAGACCACTTTCAAACCGTCGCGAGCGCCGCGTTCGGACTCGACCACAGTTCGTGCGCGTTGGCCGAGAGCAGCGAGCGGAAGGACGCGTAAAGAGTGGACGCGGACGCCCCGCGAGCCGGTGGGGCGAGCGAAGAGGACCGCATTGAAAGACGGAGCTGAACGGTTTGCGTACCCCGTCCCGTATACACGACTGTAGCCTGAGGCGAGCGTCGACGCCCGCCGCGCTGCCGACCCGTTCGTCGATCGCGATTGTAGTGCATAGAAGCGCCGACCAAGCCGCTCAACCCGCCAGCGTGGCATTCACTGCACCGAGAAGTGCTTACTGAGCGGCCCAGGTACAGCCCGTACCAGTGAGGGCAGGGACTGCACGCACGCACCTCTTTCTCTCGTAAAGGAACAGCGACGAGGGACATCAGTCAGCGTGTTGGCGCTGCTGGCCGTTCCACTGACCGGCGGATATTCCCACCGTGCGGACCGCTCTCCGCTCCCCATCGATCAGATCCGCTCTTGCGTCTACTGAAGTACGCACCGACGCTGCCTGCCATGGTGCACCACGTTCTGGACGAGCACGAGCGCCTGGAGCTTATCGCGCAGGGCAACGCCGCCTTCGTGGAGCTGCTGGGGCGGTTCTTCAGCTCCGAGACTGGCAAAAACCCGCGGTGCCGCGCGCGCAAGCCGTCCACGGGCAGCCGCGACAGCCACCGCAGCGACAAGAGCACCGAGGACGACGAAGACCGCGCGTACATCTCGTTGTTTGACCGGCACGCGATCCGCGCGACGCTCGAGGAGGTGGCCGACCTGTACCTGAACGAGGAAAAGAAGATGGTGCTCGACTTCTCCGAGTCGCGCGAGCTCGTGACGCTGCTCAAACCAAGCGCGCGCGCGCCGCTCGAGTACACAGGTGTGCGCTGGTCGCTGTACCGCTCGCCCAACCGGGCGCTGGCCAAGGACCAGGACTTCTGCTACCTCGAAGTCATGAAACCCTTCACGTCGCCCAGCGGCAGGCGCGGCTGGCTCAAGTGCTCGCACTCGATCGATCACCGCATCTGCCCGGACCTGTCGGGGTCGCCCAAGATCGCTGTCAACCGCGGCCGCCTGCACTACTGCGGTGTCTTCTTCATCGAGACGGACGACCCGGGTGTGCTCGAGGGCATTTTCTACTATAACGTGGCGCGTGCCAACATCCCGGCGTTGCTCGCACCCGTCGTCATGAAGGCGCGAGGCCGCAACAATGCGCAGCTGCTCAACCACTACGCCAAGATGGCGCGGCTCGCCGTGCAGCAGCAGCAGCAGGGAGGCATGAGCAGCAGCTCCAAGGTCGCCTTCGCCAAGCAGCTGCAAGCCGAGCGCCGCTGCGGCGCCTGCTCCGACCGTCTGCCCGGCTGGAAGGCGCGCGCCAAGTGCGTCTTCTGCAGAGCAGTACGTTGTCTCGCATTTATTGATCAGTGAGGGATCGATGACAGCTCTAACGCTCTCTCTCTCTCTCTCTCTCTCTGTGCTTTCGCCTCACCAGTACATGTGCAAAAAGTGCAGCACCATTGTACAGCGCAACTACCGCGTCCGGGACATTGGGCGCAACCACGTGTGCTTCTCGTGCGCTGAGCAGCACGGGGCGCGCCTGGCGCAGCCGTCGGCGACCAACTCGGCGTGGGACGCGGCGTCGGATGTGGGCAGTGACGCCTTCCACTTCGACGACACGGACACGACCGCCAGCTCGGCATACGGCGGTGACTATACGCTCAGCAGCGTCGCGACCACCACGGACGACGAGTCGGAAGGTGCCGAAGCAGACGATCAACTCCACGGCCACGTCGCGACGAATAGCATTGCGACGCGGCCTACGAGGAGAAGAAGCAGCAGCGGCAGCACCATCAGCGCGGCGCGGGCCAGATCAGCCACCAGCATCCAATACGGTAGGTCTCCGTGTGTGCTGAGCTCGTGTGCGTTGACCAGTCTCACTTACCTCGGTTCTATTGATGCGTGTTTTGCAGTGCTCGTTGACCCTGCCGTGATCTCACCCAGCAAGCACAAGGACCCACCCGTCAGTCGCACCCACCGCGCGACCACCACCACCACCGCCACCTCAGGGCCAACGACGTCAGCCGACCACCAGCCGCTGCACAAGACGCGTAGCGTGCCGCACTTGTCCACCGCGCGGCGACTGGACGTGCATGGAGCCCAGCAGCTCCACGTCTTGGAAGGCGCCGGCCGACCGCCGCCGCCCATGCCTGTGCCAGCGTACCACCGGCACTTCCCGCGTCCGCGACCGCTATCGAGCGACAAGATCGCGGCGGCCATCGCCGGGTCGGCCGACCTGGGTAGCCCCAAGGGCTTGAACCTGGACCAGGTGAACCTCCGGCACCGCAGCCAGACGACCAGCGCCGTGCCGATCCACAGAGAGGGCAATGGCGGCAGCAGCAGCCAGCGCGAGCGCGCGGCTACGGCGGCGGCCCCCTTGCGCGACAACCCGATCGACCTGTCGTACCTGAGCGGGTTCAAGTGACGGCGTTAGTGTAGAGCAGTAGTGTCCGTCAAGTGCAGTAGCGTGCGTCAATACAACGGCTAGCAATGGAGAGGCAGCAGTGGAGGCAATGCCGATGCGATAGCTTACAAGCTGGAGGTACATCATGACTGGTTCATATGGAGAACTTGGCTGTGTTGAAGGTGAAGAAGCAGTACCGTACCCGCCATTGCTATGCGGCCGCTGGCGTACACCACCCCATCTTGGTGCAGGCGCATCTTGTTGCGCTGGAGACTGCTGGTGGTAACGAACGCGCAGGAAAACAGTCTGAATGGCAAATGAATACTCAATTTTTGATTCTATTCACCAATCGTTCATTTGTTCTTCGTAAGCAGCAGCATCATAAAGTACCATATTGACGCACATGACGGCAATCCAGGCGGCCAGCTGGTTTCACCGCAACCAGCTGGCAGGTGCGTGTCAACGAGCGGCGCATTGGATCCTTCAGGTCGCCACTTTGCGCCCGCCGCGCGGCATCTAATCCCCGCGCTGCTCCGCACAAGTATAACACTGAAGGACGTAGAAGCCCCAAAGGTGTCGACCGGAGCAGCCTGCGCCATGGTCAACTGCGTCATGCGCCGCGACGACCGGTGGCGCGTGCGGCCGGCGCGGTGCGCGCAGTGCTGCGCTGTGGTTCCCGACCAAATCCAGACGCTCCGATCCAAGACGACGCCGGCCGCGCCCGCAAGAGGAGCGGACATCCAGCGCCGCCGCGCCGCCACCACGAGCGGCGACAAGCGAGAGCCCGAGAACTGCTTCACAGCGCTGTTCCAGAGCGCGGAGACTCGAAACAGTCGGTCACGCAGCCACACCACTAGCGCGCGGTTGATTGGCATGAATCATCGCGGAGCGACGTCTGTCAGTGCGACGGCGTCGACGAGCGTGTCCAGTCAGGAGACTGAAGGAGAGATGACTCTATTCGACAACAAGCCGCTGCCGAGGAAGCTCCGCCGCCCGACAGTTAGCAGCACCAAGAGCAGCCCCAACGAACGACAACTTCGTTCGCCCGTCGGGCTGGACCTGGACCAAGTCGACCTAGGCCCACAGACGCGGCCGCGCCGACACACTACCAGCACGCTACCCACGTTCCACTCCGCTGATACGACCGATGCGCAACACGAGGCGCGCGAACCCACTCCTGCTCCCAAGCAGCAGCCGCGGAGACGCGTAGAGCGCGCCAATTCGCAGCCGTACCCCCAGAGCAGTGCGCTAGTCGACCTATCGTACCTGAGCGACTACAAGTAGAGGAGTCGACTGTCGACTCGACATGTAGATGTAGAGAGGAGTCGAGCAGAGTAGAGGACACGCCCGCCTGCCCGTCCATTATCCGAATGTATAGATGTACACATCATCGCAGAGTGTATCCCCACTAGCTCATATCTAAACGTCACTGCATGTCACGCAGTAGAGACGCTGACAACCGGATGATATGACCAAGATGATCCGGTCCGATCTCATTTCTTCGTCAGCTTCGACCATTGTTGACACGCGCGCGCAGACTAGACACCGAGTGGGAGCAAGAGAGGGAGGATGAATCATCCCGAATGATCCCGATCCTCAGAATCAGTATCGTATCGGGCAGGAGGCCGCTCATTTCGCTCTGGTGCCGACCGAGATTCAACGCACACTAAGAGTGATTCACACGACCGGGCCCTTGAGTGACAGTCGAGTCGACAAAGCCAGAGCGCACACATAATACAAACCTTTGCACTGTAGTACGCACACAGCAGCAGCATTTTCAACACACGACGCGTGCCCCCATTTCTCGTGCGTCCGCACGGCCAGCTGGCTGGATGCAGCGGGGTGTTGGCGCTTGCGTGTCCGCTTCCAGCTGGTCGACCTGGCTCCGTCTCGGAAGCCGCGGAGCCCTTCGTCGGTCGGCAGCAGTAGAGACCGATCTGAGTGGTGGTCAGTTCAGATTTCGCTTCGCCCTAGTGGCCTTTACCTCTCGCTGACAACGCCGCCTCGAGCCACGCGATGCCCAATAGCCGCCGCTACAAAGACGACAGCGCATGGCGCGCGCTGCGCTTCGATGTGTGTGTGTGGCCTGCCTCCAGGTGAGTCGCTGTGATCGACAATGGATTAGGCCACAGTGGTTCACGGTATGGTGTAACCATGGCGTGCTTGGTGTTCCCTAAGAGACTGTGCCGCGAGTGCGAGATGCTGGCCGTGACGCAGACGCGGGACGGCGATGCAACAGGCTCCGCCGCCGCTCAGCACCCCCACCTTTGCCTCCCGTGCCCGACGCATCTGCCCGGCGCCCACTCGCTCCGCACGGAAGGTACAGCGCAGGCTCCGATCTGATCGTGACGATCTCAATTGGTCTCTGAGTAACACTATCGTCGTCTCTGTTGATAGCACTTGTGCACTCCAATAGTCTGCAGGATGATCGCCTCCTCTCGCGCCCGGGCACCGCATACCGAGAGCGTGGCGGGCATACAACGTCGGTGAAAGCGATCTTCGACGACTCGGACGACTTCAGATCACAGTGTAAGCCTAAGGTGGACGTCAAGGACAACCAGACAGGAGAGAGCGATCAGAGCGACAATAGGAAGGGGAGACGGCGACTCCCGAGCGAGTCGACACTTAGCAACTTGATCGCGAGCACGCGCGCCTCGTTCGATGCGTGGAGGAACCGCAAGAAGGTGTCAGCGCCCGCCTTGATCCCCGTGCCGCCGCCTACTACTACAGCAAGTGGAGCCGCCATCTTCTTGCATGAGCTGTCGCACTCCATCGACACAATCACAGACACTAGCAAGAGCAACAGCACCTCCGACTCGGACATGAAGCTGTCCACCATCGACCTGAGGGTGCAGCGACACCGGCAGCAGTGCCAGCCGGCGTCGTCGTCCATCGACTACAGTTTCTTCACCTCGGAGTTAGAATTATCGACCGTCGACCTGCGCAGGGCCCGTGACTACAAACACCGACTGAAGCTATATCCCAGCAGCTCCATGCCAGACATGCTACCACGCGAGATGCAGGGCGGAGCAGGACGAGGGGGAGACGCAGCGCTGAGACTCGCGATGGCCATGACGCCATCCAGACCGGACCCGCTTAGCATCTCGTACGTCAAGCACTACAAGTAGACTTCGATCTCGACGGTGGCCGACCGAGCTCCGAGGTGTCGACGAACACGTGCAGCCTGTCACCTCACGCGTTGGGCCTCGACTGGACTTGGGGAGCGAGGACATCCCATCGCGTCGCGAGTTGTCCAGGAGGCGGGCGAGCGTCAACGAATTACAGTTAGATGCCAGTGCGTTGCACAGCATCACGTGATCTGTTCACGAGGCAACGGTGTCGTTGTCGCGACGCACGCGCCGGGAGATTCTCGTTCCGTTTTACACTGGGCGTGGTTGGAGATGCCACCGAGAACGACGACGGATCTGCCAAGGCGCTGAGCATGACGCGTCGAGGAGTATGAACGGCGTAAGTCATGCGGCCGGGCTTGAATGCGCCCAGGACGCTGTAACGCAGAGTGGCATGCATGCCTCACACTCTTTCTCTGCGGCCCTAGGGCAGAAGGACATTGTTTTACAGAAGCTGGACCTATTTAATTCGCTCAATAACGTCAGGTCCACCGCTTTCCCGTCAATCTACAATTGTGATGCGAGGCGAGGCGAGAGACGACAGCGCTGGGCAGAACGGATTAGTCCGAGGACACGCTGCATTAATTGCGTCCTTGGACACAAACCCGGCGAGTTGGGGCGTCGGAACGAGATACACTGAACCAACGCGGCCGGTTTGTTGATCGCTCGACCGAGACATGAGGCGCGAAGCCTCGAGGGGGTCGATCGACGCCGCGGGCTCAAGGTACTTATCGGCGGGGCGAGAGGCTGCATTGGACCCGTCCCAGTCGACTCCACGGGGACAGCCAAGCCACCTGATACGAGTGGACAGCCGCGTCAAGAAGTGGAGGTGAGTTGGCCGTCAGCCACCAACCGACGGCCGGCGGAGGTCGTAGGACAGGCAACAGCACGGGCGCAATGCAAGTGGCGCCCTACTATAGTGACGTGCAACTCCGTCGCGTCTCCTCTTCAAAGCGGACATCCCTCCCGGAATTCCAGGCCCTTAGCGTGAGCTGCAAGCAGCGGATGACCTGCACATTGGCAGCAGAGTAGAGCGCCTTGCACACGTAAGCCTAGTGTACACGTCATGCAACACCAAAGAAGCAGCACGGGCCCTCCTTTTCAAGCTGTTGACAGATTGGCTGGCTCTTTTCTCTCGAGTTTAAAATATCAAAACACGGTTCTCTTCAATGCAAACAGAAGGTAGAGCGATGAGACGATCTCACCGTGTTTTGGAAAAATAGACCGAATTGAGCTCGTGGCAGACCAAACTCGTTGGCCCGCATACAGCCTACCCTCGGTTTTCTACGAGTGCAATATTAATATAATTTTAAAGTATATACATTTTATCAAGTTTTATAAATTATGTATTAGCAAGAAAACTGGATAAAAATATATAATATTTTAAAGGATATAATAAATTATAGACGTAGAAAACAGAGGGTAGACTGTAGTCAGCAAGTCCGATTCCCCGTCGCTCGCCTTCAATGGGGCCCACTCTCTTGCGTTCAGGGTAAAGCGGCCGACTGTCAGCCCGACGGACTGATGACAGCGACTTGCAGGTTGCACAGGCAGCACCGAGCCGTCCCACCCTGTGGGTACGCACGGGACCAGCCCGTCTCGGTACCTAGTTTATATTTGGTTTCACTATGCGGAGCAGCCCAAGGCGGGGATGCGTCGCATCAGTCATGCCCACCCGTCCGTCCTTCTCGCCGCTCTCCTCCCGCTGTTCCCTCGCAGCGGCTTGGCACTTCAGATTGTTCCGACCGCCTGGCAGACGTGAGTGTCTGGAGCGCGGTTCCGTTGCACGTGAGCAGGGAGCGATGCCGCCGACGACACCCAAGACGGACGCGATCCGGTTTACGCCGGCGGAGCTGTACGACAAGGAGCGTGAGGACCTGATCCAGTTCGCGCACCAGCAGTACAAGAACCTGTTCCAGATCATCCGCTTCACGCTCTCGAACGGCTTCGCGACCAAGGTGAGCGCCTTCGGACGCACGACGCGCGCCACCGTGTGCGGCACGTCGCGCATCCGTGCGAGCATCCCCGAGATGGTCGACGTGTTCCTCGGCGAGCGCACCAACGCGGCCATCGGCTTCGCGCAGTCGCAGTTGCTCTACACGTTCCTGTCGCCGACGGCGGAGCACCCGTACCGGTCTTGTGGCATGCGCTGGTCGCTGTGGCACTCGCCGTCGGCGCTCATCCGGCAGCGCGACATCGTGTACCTCGAGTACATGGACACGTTCGTGGACGAGCGCGGGCGCCGTGGCTGGGCGCGCATGACACAGTCGATTGAGCACCGCAGCTGCCCGCCCATCATGGACACACACGGCATCGTGCGCGCGCACCTGCACTGCTGCGGCACGCTGTACACGGAGACGGAGGAGCCCGGCGTGATCAAGGCCATCACGTTCTACGACGCCGACACGCAGGGCATCCCCGTGTGGATGACCAAGATCGTCGCCAACCGCAAGGCCAAGAACCCGCACAACCTCGAACACCTCATCCGCCTGCAGCGCATCATGAGCGACGGCGTCGAGCTCGACGCCAAGATCCTGCAGCTGCGCGGCAAGATCTGCTGCGGCTGCAACGCCGAGCTGCCCCGCTGGGGCAAGACGCGCAAGTGCCGTGACTGCAAGGAGGTGTGTACTCCCGTCTACCGTTGCCAGTGGTGTGTTGTCATCATAAACTGACCGTGTCTCTCGCTGCTGTTGTTGTTTGAGCAGTATTTATGCAAGCAGTGCAGCGACGTGGTATACTGCGCGATTGAGGGGCGCAAGAAGCTCAACCGCATCTGCGTGCACTGCGTGGACGACTTCCTGGCGCGCGAGAACCGGCGGCTGGACATGATCACAGCCTCGCGCACGTCGCTCAGCTCGGACTACTCGACAAGCACGTCGGGCACCCGGCAGCTCAGCCGGCGCCCGCCCGCCGACTCGACCGGCCGGCGAAGGAGCGGGCTATCCAACAGCACCTCAAATTCGAGCACAGCCGGATCGGAGAGTCCGACGGTGGCGGCAGCAGCGGCGGCCTATGGCATGTCGATGGCCACGTCGGCGCTGGACGACGTCATCCGGCAGGAGGCGGCGAACAGGAAGCACGCACGGAGGGCCAAGGCCGCCACCACGTCCAACGTCGATCTGTCGTATCTGACGAAGTTTTGAGCGTCGGCGGTGGATGCCAGCGAGGGTATGAGCAAGCGGATAGACGGAAGCGCGTGTTGTGATACGAGTGAGGCCGTGAAGGTGTCGGCGTGGCGTCGAGCCGCCTCCAAAGGACGAGGCACAGGCTCGAGAGGCGATGAACGCCTCCGCTCTCTTCAAAATATAATTATAGCGACTTGAAAATTGAATGTGACAAACAATTGGGTGAATGCATCGACTGAGGAGACGATGAACACCAGTGGCGCTACTAGAACTCAAAGCCTGCTAGCCAACCGTGTGTAGGCAGTTGCCCGCGTCTACAGACACCCAGCGTAAGCGTTAATGCTCTGCGATGGCCCCAACGCATCGCCTGGTTGCAAGTGTTGGGTGATGCGCTGCGTGCAGGCAGATCGAATGCCGTGATGTTACTAAAGCGCAGTAAAAGTCATGCGCGCTGGTCACGTTGAGATCGACTGATGACTACCGGACACTCCACGTTCGTGATGCAGCTCGGTACAGGTTCATGCACCATCGCCTTGTACAATAGGGCAGCGAGCGAATCTTCGCGGATGATGACGCCGTCGCGGCGGCGCAGACGACGCTCAGCGCTGGAGAGTGCAGTGCCAGCCTTTACATGCCACGGGTCGACGTTGCCAAGTGCTGAGTGTGCGCGTCTGTCTGTCTATGCGGCGCTTACCTGAAAATGTAGTTTTTGGCCAAGCATTGCAGAGCGCGGACACTCGAGGCGTTAAATCACATTCGCCATCCCACATGACGCACTTGGAAGTGCTGAAGATCCAGTCGGTCGGACAGCTTGTACTATAACACCGCCTGGCGCGCCAGCCGCCGATGACCAAGGTCTCCTTCACGTCTCGCAGTTTGTAATTATCAGTCGACACCACCGACCTGGCATGGTCATCACAGTCGGTGCACTGGTCTCTGAAAATACTATTATCATCATACTGATGTTTGTGATAGAACCTTAGTACATTTGCGCTTCGTGTTCGAATTGGCGCGCATCTCCGCGCTCAGTCGATGTTTGTAACTCAACTCGGTGGTGGAGCGTGGCACCGGCGGCGCCCACTCCACCTTGCTAGAGTCGCGGGCGCAGCCCTCCCGTCGGAAGTTCCGCAGCCGGCGAGGCGCTCGGTGCAACGCGCTGACCACGGTGCCCGCTGTAGTTCGATTCGATGCGGTTCGCCTGTGCAGTGCCTCGCTGGGCAGCTGGGAGGCTCCGACAGGCACGCTGAGCTGCAGATCGGCGCGTTTCCAGTCGGTCGTAAGCAAGTGCATGCGCAGTAATAAATGCACGACGATATCGCATTCGGGAGATCAATGATCATGCATTCAAACGCCGAAGCTTCTCTGCAAAATGTAAAGTCGGGGTGGATCTTGTACAAAACCCGAATTTTTCAGAACACGGTGGGATTGAGAAAAGAACCCCTTCCTTCCATTCTTTCTGAAAGTAAGCAAGTCGTCAAAAGGCACCCGTTTCTGGGATTTTCCGCGCAAACTTTCGTTTTCGTTGACTGGCGATCATTCGACTCGTCAAAAGAGCCACCGGAGTTCCTCGATATGTTAACGCCCAGGATAACAGGAACTAAGATTCCAATAAAGATCGAGTTTTAGTGTATATTACACACCCAACATATGCATACCATGTGAAAAAGAGCAGTCTGACAATATACCAATCGTCCTGGTCACTATGAGTGCTGAACATCCAAGAAGCCAGCCCGATGCACATCACTTGCTGCCGCGCGACAAAGAACGCGCCACCCGGCGCCTCCGCGAGACATGACGCGCCTGCTGTCTTCGCGGCTCGCTGCTACCTTCGTGTCGGCGCCATGCTGCTCGCTGACCCACAGTACTCGCGCGGCGGTTGACAGTCGCTGCGCTCCACAACCCGGCGACCCGGATGCAGCATCAAGACATCGACCGCTCTCTGCGCGCGCGCCGCGTTCCCACCTCCACTCGCTCCTTTCCTTCTCTCTCTCGGCGGATCCGTCCTCCTCCTCTCTCTTCAAACATGGCTCGTTTCTCGCAGCCGCGTGGGCTCGCGCCTCCTCTTCTTCCTGCAGTGAAGCTCCGATGTGTGTAGCGCGCGCAGTCGTTTACACAAGGCGCATCGCGTCGGTCTCTTCTGGGGTGCTCAGTGAGGCATCGCACCCGTGCAGCGCCTTGCCTTCTCTCTCTCTTGGCGTTCGCGTCATTTGCAAATAGCCGCCGCCGCTCGTCTCCGTCGCCGTGGTCGGCGCGAACTACGGTAGCGAGAGAGAGGGGAAGCGTGCCACTCGCTCCTACTACTGTGGTCAACACTCACCTCCACTTGGGCCCACCAAGTACACGCAGAGCGCTCCGCTTTCGCCATGTATCCCAGCCACCAGCAGCAGCACCAGCAGCAGCGGTACCAGTACTCGCGACGGCCCGAGCAGCCGTTCGCCAAGGCCTTCCCGCCGCTGCCGGCCAACGAGCAGCGCGCGCTGCGCGTCGAGGCGCTCGCGGCCTTCCGCGCGCTCTTTCCGGCGGTCGAGGCGGCCGTGCAGACCGTGGCGGACGGCGACTGCGGTAGCGTCAACGGTAGCAAATCGCTCGCCATGTGGACGTCCAGCGTCGTGTTCGGCACCATCGAGGAGGTAGCCGAGCTGTACGTGGGCGGCGACCGCGTGCCGCTCGTGGGCGCCGGCTACCTGCGCTCCAAGCGGCTGTACGCGCTGGAGGAGCGCACCAAGGACGCGCCGTTCCGCTGCTCGGCGCTGCGCTGGTCGCTCTGGAAAGAGGCGTCGGGGCTCACGGATGCGCGCGACCTGTGCTTCATCGAGCACATGGACGCGTTCGAGGACAGCGCGAGCGGGCGCCGCGGCTGGGCGCGTGCGGGCAAGTCGGTGCACCACCTGAGCTGCCCGGCATCGCAGCACCCGGACGGACCCGTGCGCACGACGCTGGCGCTGTTCGGCACCATCCTGCGCGAGACGGACCGCTTCGGCGTACTCGAGTGCATCACGTTCGTCGACGTGGACACGCGCGGATCGGCCGCGTGGGTAGCCAAGGAGCTCGCCAGCACCACCAAGAAGTCAGCGCACGCGCTCAACCACGCGCTGCGCGTCATGCGCTTGTTCCACGAGCGGTACCCGCGGTTACCTCGCAGCGGCTCGGCCAGCGCAGACAGTATCGAGTGGAACAAGGCGCGGAGCCCGAGCGACGCGAGCAGCAGCAACGACGGCAGTAGCTCCGGCAGCAGCAGCAGCCGCCAGTGCCGGACGTGCGACGAGCACATTTCCAAATGGACGCCCGCCAAGCGCTGCCGATTCTGCGACTCGCTGCTGTGCAAGCGCTGCGTCGAAATCCGCTTCCAGGACGAGGACGTCAAGAGCAAGAACTACCGCATGTGCCTCTCGTGCTCGTTGCACAACGCCAGCAACCACAGCGACGACGGATATGTCAGTGCCGCCAAGGACCGCCGGCGTATTCGTGTCGACACGATCGGCTCCGCGTCCTCGTCCGCATCGACGCGGGACCGGCGCCGAGAGAAGCCACCGTCGTTCGCGAGCAGCAACGGGTCCAGCAGCGACAGCGTGTACAGTGGCGGCCGACCACATTCGATCTCAACCCGCTCGGTCGAGACCGAGTCGGTGGGCAGCGGGCCCAAGGACGACGTCGCCAACGCCACGGAGCTCATGGAGCAGCTCGAACTGCCCGCCAGTCCGTCCGGCAGTACGAGCAGCAGCAACTACAGCGGCAGCGGGCGGCGACGCGTGCCGCTGACGCAGCGCAGCGACAGCGCCAACAGCGGCTTCGGCGCTTCCCGCGTGGCCCCGCGCGCGCGGCGGCCGTCGCTGGCGCTGGCGCTGGAGCTCGAGGCGCCGCGCGCCGAGCTCGTGGACCTGTCGTACCTGTCAACGCTCGTGACGCCGCGCCACGCGCCAGCCGAGGACGTGGCTATTTAACCACCCGGAGAGTAGCGTCAGCGGGTGGAATAGGAGGAAGAAGAGGTCAAGGCGGCAGGAGTAGTTAGTACTAGTGCGGGGAAATGCAAGCACTCGGACGCAGAGTGCGTAGTAAACAGGGTAACTCACACGCTCAGAAGCAAACAAAGATACTTTGAAGTACGATACTTGCCATTCGATAGATGCAATGCACCGACGGTGGTGGTGGTGGTGGTGGTGCGATCTCCGTGATGCCGTTGATGTGCGCCGTTTTGGGATCAACTTGCATACTATCGTTAAGTTTCTTTAATTTTATAACAAGATGTTGAATTTTAATGAGTACATATTTTCAACCAATCACGTTGCATAATTTCCGCATTCAGTATTTTAGCTCTTCACTCCCCATTTTCCTTTCAGACTCTACCAAGAAGCCCATGGAGATCGCGACGGCCGCCGAAGCGGAAGACGCGGCGGCGCGCGAGGAGCTGGTGCGACTGGCATCCAACCACGCGAAGCTGCAGCAGCACCAGCAGACGCTGCGCCGGCAGCTCGCGGCCAAGAGCGCGCAGGCCAAGCAGCTGCAGGCCGCCGTCGCCGAGTGCCGCGCGCTGCTCCGCGCCGCCTCCTCTGCCGCCACCAAGAACACTACAGACGTTGCAGGTGATGCTGCCCATGCGTCCAACCATTGCAGCCGGGAAGACCCGTCGGCGGATAGCATGGAGCAGGACTGACACGGACGCCGTTGTAGTGAGTGAGACCCTAAGATCCATCCAGCAGACAGCATGAGAGAGCGTTGACTCCACCGGCACCGTCGTCCTCCGTGTTACTTCACGGGTGCGTGCTCCCTCCTCCTACTCGGTGTCTTCGTGTCTCCTCCTCCGCGTCATAAAGGTCCTTATACCGATCGCCTGCGCCTAATACCCCGTCTCCTCCTCCTCCTCTCTCTCTCCTCCCGTCACGCCACGCCACTCACTGCTCACATGGAGCCCGCCATGGCCGTACCTTTGGCCGCGTCCGCCGCCATGGGCGCGTACGGCGCGCCGGCGGGCGGCGCCATGTGCTGCACGCCGTCATCACTGTCCCATTAGCCGCCGCGCATCAATACCGAGCCCACCCCATCGACCGTCCTGCAATCACGACGAGGAACGCACCTGATATGCGCGCTGCGACGCGTAGCGGCGGTTCATGGCGTCCAGGTCGTCCGGGCGCGTGAAGTCCCGCGCGGGCGCGCCGTCCTGCTGGTGCTGCTGGCGGCCATGATGGCCGCCGTAGTGGCCGTGCTGCGGGTACGTGCCCTGCGGTTGCTGGCCCTGCGGGTAGCCCTGCGCGTAGGCGCCGTAGCCCTGCGCGTAGCCGCCCGCGGCGCCCTGCTGGTACTGCTGGTAGTAGCCGGCGCCGTAGCCGTAGTAGTTCTGGCTGTATTGCTGGCCGTAGCCGTACTGCTGGTAGTACGCGTTGGCGTTGTTGGAGCTCGAGGCAAGCGCGCGCGCGGCGGCCGAGCGGCCCCAGGCGCAGCGCACCTTGGCGCCGTTGACCACCGTGCCGTTCATCTGCGCGATGGCCACCTCGGCCGCGTCCTTGCTCGCGTACTGCACGAACCCGCAGCCGCGGCCGGGCGGCACCTTGACCGACACGATCTCGCCCACGGGCAGGAAGTGCGCGCGCAGGTCCTCATCCGTCGTGGACGCGTCCAGTCCGCCCACAAACACCGTCGTGTTGGTGCCCTCCTCCTCGGGGGTCGCGCCGTAGGCCGCGCCGCCTTGCGCGCCGCCGGCCGTGCGCGTCCGGCTGTTGCGGTCCGTCGCCACGCTCACGCGCATGGGCCGCGACGAGCAGTACACGCCGTTCATGGTCTGCAGCGCCTGGTCCGCCTCCTCCTTGACCGTGAAGCGCACGAAGCCGAAGCCCTTGGGCATGCGCGTTACCGGGTCCATCACCACCTGCCGTATCAGTCCGTCAGTCTACTAGTGTTCACAGCATGAAGGCACAAGCACAAGCGGCCTCGCCTTGGCGCCGCGGACGCTGGGGAAGCGCGCGCTAAAGGTGGAGAAGAGCAGCTCGTCCGTCACGTCGGGCGCCAGGTCGCCCACGAAAATGGAGTGGTCGTCGCTTGTCTCGATGCGGCGCCCGCCGGCCCCCCAGTTCATGCGGAACCGGTGCATCGTGTTGGCTGTGCCATGCATCGCCAAACGTCAGCGTAAACGCACCACCGGGCAGGGAATGCGAGCCTGGGAGCCTACGGATGAGCTGGCCGTTGTACGTCTCGAGCACGACCTGCGCGCCGCGCTGCGTGGGGAACTCGAGGAAGCCGTAGCCCGCCGGGTAGCCCGTCACCTTGTCGCGGATGAGCTTCACCACAGGTTGCTCCGCTGCATTACGACAACCGCAAAAAAAAAGTCAGAATGACGACACTAATAGCCCTACCAACGCGAACAACGGGGACGCACGCGCCGAGGCGAAGAGCGAGCTGATGAAGGCCTCGTCCCAGTGCATTTGGATATCGCCCATCCAGAGCGTCTTGCACTCGGCCGCCTCCATGGCGCTTGGGGTGTCTCGATGCCAGGGAAAGAACGGGAAGAAAGCGATGCAGGAGCGATCGCCAGTAGAGCAAACAGGTAGAACAGAACGGGTAGGGCGGGACGGCAGTGCGCTCCAACGTTGTAGAGGGAGGAAGGAGAACGGGCGGGGGAGCCGGCGGGAGGGGAGCGCTGTCTTTTTGTTCCCCCATGAGAACTTGAATGAACGGTACACTGTACCATTGTGAGACCGGTAGTTTACTGTAGTGTCCAGTAGGGAGGACGAAAAAAAAAAAAAAAAAAAAAAA
>JAASGW010000154.1:0-52303 GCA_023334395.1 Phytopythium sindhum
GCTAATTCTAAGATTTTTGGTTGCTATTTTTGACTGTGTTGGCGGATTTCAGTGAAAGTGGTATGGTTCGAACCGTCGCAATGTGTACTTTCGTGTGGGCTAAAGTGCAGAGTTTCATCGCTGTTTTTTAGAGAGTTAAAGTCAATTACATTTTGTTCGTGAAATTATGGCGCGTACTTCAGCTACAGCCGTCTTATCCGCGGGCTAACAGGAGTATTTCTTATTCGCCGCGGCGGACAGCCACCAAGGGTAGACACTTCGCCAATGCAGTGAGTGGGGTCAAGCGACCGCTTACCTCCTTGTCGGTGACATAGCGCAGGTATTTCAGCACAGCTTGAGTGGGTCCTCTTCGCAAAGCGGCTCAGCACCTTCCACCGCGTGTACAGCAATACATGGGCACGCCTCGCAATGCGGCAGTGCTTCACTGCCATCGACTGGCGCACCGCCTCTTGGTACGGCATTCACCATCAGAACAACTGCGTTGCTGTACGTCAAGGACTTCCCAGCTGTGCTTCGTGACGAATTCATTGACGAGCACTTCGGCGCGAGCAGCGGTGCGTCGTGGTGGCCCAATGCGACCCACGCGGTCGTCCAGCCACACACGGATATGAGCACGGAGCGTTCAGCTCATCAAGCGTACTGTGACGCAAGTCCGCTGACATTAGGTTGCAAGACATTGTCGGCCATGTTGGCCCCAGTATTGGTGCTGCTCATCGCTGTCCAGATAACTTTGGGCCGGATTGGGCGATGACACTACATCGACTTGATGCATCGAGGTTGCGGGAACAGCACTTTCACGCCTAGCTGACCAGAATTCCACACTCACCGCTCGTCGTGCTCTTCGTACGCGGTTGCTCGACTCGCTCTGAGCACGACGACGCTGATTTACTCGCCAAAATACAGCAAGCACCTGCGCTTCATGACGTTTCGACCCGTTTCAACTCGATGAACGTGGTCCTTTATTAGCTCACCGATTCAATCCCTTCTTCTTCTTCCCGCGAAGTGTGATCATCGACTGGCATGCTATTTACCCAGGCACCACTAGCAGCATGCAGCTGAGGCGGATCTACCTGCGGTACTTCCCGCCGGCGATTCGCCTCGAGTACTCGACGTCGGGCGGTGAACTCCGGCAGAAGACCATCGATCTGCTCTACGTGAGCGCCGAGTCCAACCTCGCGCTCGCGGTGCAGCATCTGATCGACTCGGAGCGACTACTCACGCGCGCGGCCGCTCCCAAGCTGCACGAGCTGCTACATCGACTTGTTCACAAGCAGCTCTCGCTATCTCGTGCACCTCAAGGCGGCCACGGGTGTGGAAATGGCGTCCTCTTTCAGACACACTCAGTGCACCGACCGCACCAGCTGCCGATGACCAACATGGCGGTGAGCAAGTCGGCCAAGCTGATCGCCACGACCAGCTACGACAAGACCATCCACCTCGTACGTCCGTTCGATCCACCGCCGGCAAAGCCCGAGCGGTCGACCGACAACGCGCTTGCCGGCCACGAGAGCGTCGTGTTCTGCCTCGCGTTCCAGCGGCAACACTCGGACCTGCTGCTCTCCGGGTCGTTCGACAAGACGTGTCGTCTCTGGGACGTCCACAAGCAGTCCACGCGCGGTATATACAGAGGTCACGAAGGCGAGGTCGTGAGCGTCGTGTTCGCTCCCGGTGGCGACTGCTTTGGCAGCTGCTCCATGGATTGCACGGCTATCGTGTGGGACGCCGAGACGGAGACCGAGCGGTTCGCACTCGCGGGCCACTCGGCCGAGGTCTCTTGCCTCGCGTTCAACTCCAGCGCGCGGCTCATCGCCTCCGGCTCGTGCGACTCGACCGTGCGGCTCTGGGACTCGCGCTACGGCGGCTGCTTCCGCTCTCTCGAGCACCACAACGCTGACGTGTCCAGCGTCATGTTCGACTACCAAGGCAACTTGCTCCTGTCTGCGTCGGCGGACGGCACATGCAAGCTCTGGGACATCCGCTCGTCCAAGTGCTTGTTCGACTGGGACGACCACGGCAACAGTCAAGTCGCCAACGCCACGTTCAACGCATCCGGCGCGCTCGTGGTCTCGTGCGGCGCCGACGGGAGGGCGTTCGTCTACGACACGCTGACGGGCACGAGGCGCTGCGTGCTCGCGGGGCACAGCAAGGGCGTGAACAGGGCGAGCTTCAGCATGCAGGGCTCGCAGGTGCTGACGACGAGCGCCGACTGCACCGCGCGGATGTGGAACGCCTTCTCGGGCGAGTGCGTGCAGGTGCTGCGTGGCCACGAGGAGGAGGTGGTCGACGGCGCCTTCAGCTACGATGGGCGGGCCATCGTGACCTTTTCGCTCGACAACTCGATCCGTGTCTGGAAATGAAGCCACGCCTCAGTGTGTCGTCTCTATCATTGCATACCTTACGATGATACCGACAGGAAGGTCATGTTGAGACCATCAATGAGGAGAACGCACGCGGTTGCTCGTGTTGGTGTTGTGTTTCAATCGGCGAGTTTATTATGAAAGCGGTTGGCGAAAAGAAAGGAGAAAGAGGTGTCGAGGAGCGGCGCGCGAGCCAGCGGGGGACAGACGTGGTGGATTGCGATCCAATAGCAGACCTGACGCCTCGGCCGGGTGGTTGGTTGGTTGGTCGGACTGGACGAATGTTCCGGGCTCGCGGTAACTTAGCAACATCCTTTCTTGGGCGGCGCCGGTTTTGCCGTCAGGTTCACGCCGCCCGACTTGGGCGCGCTGCCCTCCTCCATGAGGCGGTTCTTGACCTCGCGCGCGATCTCGATGAAGCCGCTCTCGACATTAATATTGTTCTTCGCGCTCGTCTCGAAGAACTTGACGCCGTACTCGTCCGCTAACGCCTGGCCCTCCTCCGTGCTCACGACTTTGTCGTCCGTCATATCGCACTTGTTGCCGATGAGAATCTTGTTCACGTGCACGTCTGCGTGCTGCTGGATCTGCCCGACCCAGTTCCGGATGCTCTGGAACGACGCGCGGTCCGTCACGTCGTACACCAATAAAATACCCTGCGCGCCGCGGAAGTACGACGTCGTGATCGTGCGGAAGCGCTCCTGCCCGGCCGTGTCCCAGATCTACGAGCCAACCCAGCGTTAGCCATCCGTGCGCGCTCAGCAGGATGCTGGATCGGGACTCCCAGCGCTGCGTGCTTACCTGCAGCTTCACCTTCTTGCTGTCGAGCTCTATGTTCTTAATCTTGAAGTCGATGCCGATGGTCGTGATGAACGTCGGAGAGAACGAGTCGTTTGCGTAGCGCAGCAGTAAGCACGTCTTGCCGACGCCTACATCCGCATCGAAATCATAGCCACACGTCAGTCCAAAGCGCCACACGTCCAAGCCAACGCTAGCAGGAGGATATAGCGCTACGTACCGCTGTCGCCGATCATGAGCAGCTTGATCTGCATGTCGAACGGGTTCTCGTGTCGCGCCATGCTGGTCCGGCGTTAGTTCCCTGCGCGAACACGACAACGACAGGAATCAGAACTCGCGCTCGCGCAGAAGAAAGGCGCGCCGCCGACTGAAATGGACAGATCCCCTCCCTAGTCCGGGCACGCACGCCTATTCGCAACAACATGGCGGACGCCGCCCTCCCCTCCCTTTCCCCTCTATAATCTAGTGCCCAAGCGTACGCTCGACCCTCGCCCATGTGTCTAGACTCTCCATGTTCCCCCACACGCGTACGCATGCACTAACACCGGGGACACGCGGGCGGGCGCCTTCATTCGGGAAAGGACGCGCATGCCTCTCGCCGGGAGGGAGGGAAACGCGGCGCGCTCTCAAGAAGATCGGTACCTGGCGGGCTGGCGAGCGCTGGCTGGGTGGTGCGTCGGTGCGAGGTGCTCGTGTGCTGCCTGGAGTCCGGCCGACCGATCAACCGTCGCTTCCTTCCGACCGCTGGTGCTCGCGCGCGGCGTTTTTCCGTCTGCTGCTCGGCTTTTTTCCTTCTTCCCCTTGGCGCTGGCGGCGACGAAACCCACGCTCCTTCTCTCGCTTTCGCCCCTTTTCGGCTCAGTTCGCTCCGCTACAAGCCCGCAGCATACAAACTCCAAGATAAAGCAGGCTAAAAATAGCGACCAGCAGGCATGCGGCGGCCCGAAATAACTGTGGCGTACCGTGGATGGCCGCGTAAGTCAAACGCACAAGCTGAAACGGGCTGACGCCCTACTGCGGTACAGTATAGTATACAGTTGCGGGGTGCTAAGGGCGGCGTATACCTCAGCTGGGATAAACAGTGCAGGCTCCGGATCTCGCGACCACCTTGACCCCGACAGCTTTTGCCAGTCCGCTCGCGCCCAACGAATACGCAGAGGTGACGACTGCTGCTCCTTTCCCCAACGCAGTATACGCCCTTGCCAGTCGTAAATCCTGCTGCGTTTGAACGTGACGTCGCGTGGGCTTCCCCCGCGTGTCTGCCGTAACCATGAACTGCGGCCCAGTTGAAGCAGTCAGTAGGAAAGTATCCGTGGTGTGGACCACACCAAGTGTGAGCAGAGGTCACGACCAGACGACAGCAACTGGATTGATGTGGCCCACATTTATTTGATAGGTTTCGAAAAAAAATGTATTCGATTTTCCGATTTTTGCCGGCAAAAGTGCAGGATCAACTGGAGGCGTCGCGTGCCCTTCAAGGTCAACCACCTCACAAACAAGAAGAAAGGGAAACGCACCGGAGAGAAAGGACGCCGTCGCCTTCCTCCGCACTCGACGACGCCCCGCGCGACCGCTTCGACCGCCTCCGCCGCCGTCGACATGAGCGGTACGTCCGCGCGTGTGTCCTCTGTTAAGCGTGTCGATGGTGTTGACGAGCCATGGCTGCTGCGCGTGCAGTGAAAGAGTCGGCGGACAAGCCGTCGATCGGCGACTTTTTGCTGGGCGCGTCGCTGGGCGAGGGCAACTTCTCGCGCATCGTGCGCGCGACGCACCGCGCGACAGGCGAGGAGTTCGCGCTCAAGACGATCGAGAAGACGCGCGTCAAGCGCCTGCGCATCCGCCACCCCAACATCTTCAACGAGATCAACATGGAGAAGGACGTACTCAACCAGCTGCGCCACCCCAATATCATCCGCCTGTACCACACCTTCCAGGTAAGCGACGCTGCAGACGCGCTAAGCTTCTAATGCGGCACTCTCATCTTCTTGTGCTGCGATATAATGTGTACAGGACAACGTGAACCTCTACTTCTTGCTCGAGCTGCTGGACGGCGGCGAACTGCTGGACCAGCTCATCTTTGAGGGGCGGCAGATGGCGCTGCACGAGGATCTTGCGCGCTTTTACCTGGCTGACGTTGTCAACGCCGTCAAGTACATGCACGCGAACCACATCTTGCACCGAGACTTGAAGCCCGAGAACATGATCGTGTGCAAGAGCGACGGCCACGTTCGACTCATTGACTTCGGCACAGCCAAGAATCTCGCGAACACGGCACTTAATGGGCCCAACTTTGTCGGCACGCCCGAGTATATGCCGCCTGAGGTCATCGACAACAAGGAAGCCACGAGCGCGAGCGACCTGTGGGCCGTCGGGTGCATCATGTACCAGCTTCTGACAGGAGAGACACCGTTCAGCGGTGGAAGCGCCTATTTGACGTTTCTGCGCGTGCAAGACGGCAGCGTTCATATTCCAGAGTTCATTTCGGAGGACGCCCGCGACCTGATCGCCAGCTTGCTGCAACAAGATCCCCTAAAGCGCCCTGACATCCACCGAATCAAAGGTAAGAGTTCGCGCTCATCAATAAACATTGGGTACTCGCTCTAACAACCTTGGACTGTTGAATAATCCGCAGCCCACCCATTTTTCAAGGGAATCGATTTCGGGAATCACATGGCGGCCACCAAGCCGAGCGTTCAGTTTTGCGGTGGGCCGGAGTTGTTTGCACTTGTGAAGGAGCTCGAGCACTTCGAGAAAGTTCGTCAGCGCTCACGGCGCTCGGTCGAGTTTGGCCCGACCGACGCGATGCAAAGCAAGATTTGTGCGCTTGATCCACGGGAAAAGAGCCTGCTTATGCACATTTTGAAACGCAGGCAGGTGCTTCACCTACCAGGTACGCCGTCAGCTAGAGGTGCACTTGTAAATGTCTTGTTTACTCACTCAGGTTCGTGTTGTTGGTGAAGTAGGCATTTATCCGCGCTTCTTCCCCAAAGCAGTCCAGGGTCGTTGCCACTACGCCACAGACCACAAATATATTGGGCTATCGCACGACTTGCAGAACCAGTGGAACGACAACTTCTCGTTCATGCAGGTTAGTAGTTGTGCAAAATCGTCGTGCATGCGTGCGCGTTCGCTAACTAGCATCTCCTGCTGGATCGAAGCTGTCCGGACCTCACCTAGGCAAAGCTGCAGCTTCGACGGAGCTGGATGGTCGAGGCGGATCTACTTGGGAGTCCGAAGCAGGAGAGTTTCGTCAAGCCATAGCGACCATAAACCGGAAGCGGCCGGCGTTTGTTTCTATCATTGGCGAGTTCGTGAATGCCGCCCCAGACCAGCATTTCTATCAAGAGCAAGTGGCCGCTTTTCAGAGTCTTGTGAATGAGATCGACCCCGACATCCGACTCGTACGTTGTTCAAGTGAACTTTATTGACGGCCTGCGAGTGGCACGCGGCAAGACCGCATCACTAACTCACATTTGCTCCTAACCCCAGGTGTTTGTTCCTGGGCCGGACTCCGTTGGCGCTCCCGCTTGCAGCACAACAGGGCTCACAACTTACGAATCCAACTTTGGCGACTCCTGGTTCAGCTTTTGGTACGAACTCAAGCCAAAGATGCAAGCTGAAATATTCTCCATTCAACGCTCTTGACATTCTCAACGTGTTGCAGGTTTGGCGGCATGAAGTTTATCGTGTTGAACTCGTCGTTCCTTTGCCATCCGGGTAGATTCGACGAGCAGGCAGCTCGCCAAGAAGGTGAGCTGACGTAGAGTCCGTGCTGCGTTGTGGGTGAATCATTCGTGCTGACCGTGTAAATATGCTTGCAAACAGATTGGTTGAAGAAGGAGCTTGAGAATGGAAAGCTGTGCGCCCGTGGCACCGCTGTACTAACGTATCATGCGTTGCGGGGCGTTGCGGATGGCAAGGCAAATGCCACCAAGGAGTCTCTCCCCAACAACGAGGGAAGCGGTTGCCTTTCAAAGGAGGTGCGTATTATGGCAACCGGTGAGATGGCACATCTTCAGACCTCTGACCTTGCCGCTGTCAGACTCGCGAAAAGTACTTTGAGATGATCTCTAAGGCTCAGACATGCCTTGTCGTGAGTGCCGGTGCGGATTGTGACGGCATGAGCAGCGTCGTGACGAACATCCCTCGACAAAGCGGTGAGGGCGAGGACGAGTTCAAGTGCGACCTGATCAACTGTCAGTCGCCCTGGAATATGCGCGCCGCCGTTTTCGTTGCCAAGGTGTCACAAAGTAGCGTCATCATTGACAAATTCCAAGCTGAACCTATCGTCCCGCCGCGTGTAGCTGATCGCGGTGGCGGCCCGGTCGCCATCGCTCCCGCCGCTCCAGTTTCCGCGTCTTCAAAGCGGCCTGCGGTTCCAGAAGATCAAGAGCACGAGCAGTCGACGGCGACGCTCGAAGCCGAGGTCGTGGCGATTAATCTCGCGTCGTGAAGTGGTTGGTGCTGCCCGATCCCATCTTGCATATTGACCCATTAACTGCAATTCATGTTCTCCACCCACAAATCCACATGCACGACGGCATCAATGGATCGATCACTAACCACGTCCGCCATGATTAACTTCGTTTTTGTTTCATAATGCTGTCAGGCCTGGGCTGTGCTCGACGCGACCTCCACCCACTCATTACGGAGACGCGCCACCGACCGGGGAAGGAACCAAATTCAACAGGCAAACAACAACATCGCACGACTGCCCGATCACAGAACGCTCGCCTTCTAGAGAAGACTGTCCTCTTCCTCATCGTTGGCGTCCTCCTCGTGCTGCGTCATGCGCAGCGTGACGCGGTGGATCTGCGCGGCGCGGTTGGCACGCTCATAGCGCTCGCGGCAGCGCTTCTCGTGCTGCTTCTTGGCAAACACGACGCCCAGTAGCATGGCCGTGAGCATCATGAAGCCCACGAACATGCTCATCGTCATCTGCGTGGACGGCGGGTTGTACTCGATGTTGCCGCTCGTGGTCCCGGTGGACGCGAGCGACTGAGTCACCGGAGCGCTGGTAGGTCGGACCACCGCGAGCTGCACGTTGACCGACTGGAGCTCCGCCGCCGAGGAATCCACGAAAGCGTCCAGCTTCGCGTCCATGTCCTTCAAGAGCTGGAACGCGTCGGTGTTCGCGAGCGTCCCCTCCAGCTGCGCCAGCATATCCAGCTGCACCATGCACTTCGCGGACTCCTGGGCGATGTTGTTGGACGGTGACGAGACCTGCAAGTCACCGGCATGGACCGCCTCGGGAAGGAGTTGGTCGAGGATGTCGGAGGACGTCAGCACCTTGGCGCACGCGCCACTGTTCTGTCCGAGCGTCAGCACCGTCGACATGGTCGACGGTGTCGCGTCCACCGCCAGCGCGTACGACTTGTCGTCCACGCGGATCGTTGCGCGCTTCAGCGTGAGCGCAGCATCAAGTCCGAGGCCTCCACGAAGCGCCTTGTCGGTCGCCAGCTCGCCCATTTTAGCGTCCAGCGCCGCCGCCGTGGCGAACGCGTCTGCGTCTCCCACGACAGCGCCGTCCACGTCGAGGTACAGCGCGCAGCCGGCACCCAAGGACGTGGCCGCCACCTTGGCGAGCTGCGCGTGGCCCTGGAACTGCACCGACGCCGGCAGCAGCAGCGCCTCGAGCTCCTTGCCCGCGGGGAGCGGCGGCAGGTCGGCGCAGGACGCGCCTGTCGTGTACACCAGGTCGGCGTCCACGCGGCGGCGCTCGCCCACCGGGGAGGAGTCGGCCTGCGTCTGCATAGTAGATGGAGGGAGGAAGGAGAGCGCGTGCTGACCTGCAGCGCGAGTGTCGAGGAGGAGGAGGAGGGGAGGACTCGACTGAGAAAATCGAAAAGTATCTCTCGGAGAGGAGCGCGTGCCTGGTTCTTCTTCTTCCTTTCACTTCAAAGTCAACGGGATCAGGATTTGTCCTATTTTAGGAGTTATTTCAGGTCCAAAATACCGAGAATAAGGTGCAGAAACCCAGTTGCTTCAACTTATTTGTAATGTCCACCACACTACTCTAGTGGATATCCTTTGCCAAACACGGGACGTGTCCATTTCTATGCTCCCTGTCATTTACGCGCCTTATTTACGGACTGTAACCCTTGTAGTGTAACCCCAGCCAACAGAGTAAAGTATCCGCCATCGAAAATGGCTGCGCACATGGGGCGGAGGCGCCGCAGCGCGTGGGCGAGGCCGTGTGCTTCGCCGCGGTGGTACAGCAAATCTCAGTGGGCAAGCGCGCGCTGGTGGCGGCGCGGCAGCGCGTGATCGACGACTTGGGGACGTCCACGTGTGAAGGCCACCATATCCTCAGTGACGCATGGGTCGAGCAAATCCACTTCGACGAGTCTGTCGGCAGCAACGGCCACATCTTGCCGTAGTTCGCTCGCCGGCTAGTCGAGGCGTTCTGCGGCGTGTGCGAGCAACTGCTCGTCCTGGAAGAGCATGGGTCAACGCCAATGGGTGGAGATGATGAGCTAGAGAAGGACGTCAGCGTGAGCAAGTGCGTGAACACCTGCGCGCCGCGAGGTGGCACGGGACAAGAGTCGTCCATCTGGCGCTATCGCTCGTTCCGCATCACGCTCCGAGAAGCCAGCAACCAGTGCATCGTCGTCCAAGTGGACGATAACGCGATCACCGAGCTTGTCGGCAATATTGACGCCCAGACGCTCATAGCCAGCAACTTGCTGTCTGTCACGACGAAAAGCGCCAGATCCGCCGTTGCGAGCATGCTGAGCGCGCTGGTCGCGAACGGGGACCAGACTTTCGACGCCGTGATCAGTTGCATCATGGTGGAGCCGACCGCAGGAGGCGACATTGACAGACACTCGCTGCCCAGCTCCATGACTCTCGCCTGCAGCGGGGACCACGACAACCAGCGGCTCCACTGCCGACGCCTGTACACGCTGATGGCACCCGTGCCGACATTGCAGCACCTCCTGCCGTTTTGGCCATGTACGTGCTGCATTGCGACAATTGTAAGAACGGGTCATGCGTTTATCGATTCTTTCCCATTATGACGACGGCTGTCGTTCTTGCTCAGGGACACGGCAATGAAGAGATGTAAGAGGTGGTGAGACCAATAGCTAGCTGCTAATGGAGGTACGCTGTCGCGTATGGTCTAGTTGAGCTTGCCCGAGACGGCGCCGACGTAGCGGCTGGGCGTCCCCGCGGCGCTCTTGAGGTAGCACACGGGCTGTCCGGGGTTGTTGTTGATGTATGTGTAGGCCTTGCAGCCCGTCGTGTTGGCGCAGGCGTCGCAGCACAGCGACGGTAGGCTCACGTACACCGTCTTGATGTCATTGCCGTAGAAGTCCGTGTCGGTGGCCTGCTGCGAGCAGCGCGACGGCGGTTGGATGCACTGGTAGTAGTCGGTGTTCCACGGCTGGCAGTAGTAACCGCTCGGGCAGCACGTCGTGCCGGCGCTACTGCCGCACGACGCGTACGCGGCTGTCGAGCACGTCGACGACGTTGGTGTCGGCGTCGGAGTCGCCGTCGGAGTCGCCGTGGGCGTCGAGGTCGGCGTGGGCGTGGGCGTAGTGGTGTTGGTGCTGCCGTTGATGATGCCCGAGACGGCGCCAGTCTTGGTCTGCTTGGTGCCGAAGCCGCTCTTGAGGTAGCACGCGGGCGAGCCCGGGTTGCTGTTGATGAATGTGTAGGCCTTGCAGCCCGCCGTCTGCGCGCACTTGGCGCAGCACTCGCCGGGCTGGAGGCCGTACAGCGTCATCAGGTCATCGCCGTACAGATCCACGTTGGTCAGCTGCTGCGCGCACTGCGCCGGCGGCTGCACGCACTGGTAGTAGTCGGCGCTCCACGGCTGGCAGTAGTAGCCGCTCGGGCAGCAGGACACGCCCGCATCCGACCCGCAGCTCGCGTACGGCGCCGTGCCGCAATCGGCGGCCGCGGCCGTCGCAATCGTCGCTGACAGCAGGAGAAGCGTCCGAGACATCATGGTCGTCTACAGTGGATTGCTTGGGGTGCGGGAGGAACTTGGGCGCTTGAGGGCGAATCGGAAAGTGAGGAGACCGCGGAGACGCCATGAACACGGAGCGGAGAGGTCCGGCGGCGCCTCGCAGTCCATCCGAGAGCGGGGACGGCGGGAAAAGCGCCGTCATCTCCACCTTCAATCCCCGTTGGCGTCTTCAACAATAAATTTTCGAGGCGCCACCCTGACGCATCTTGCCCTGTTTTCGCGCCGCATCTGGTGTTCGAAGGATACTAAATTAAGCGATTATTCGTTTCCAGAGATTTTTAAAACTTATTTAAGGCTGTTCTGGTGAGACCGGTCCGACCGTTGTATTTATTATTGCAGGTCTCCACCGCCAGCACTTCAACGCGTTTCCCCCGACAGCAGTAGGTGCCCGCCACAAGCACAATTTTCGCCTATTGGCGTCGCGACCGCCTGGATTTTTATTCTTTCGTGTCGCAGGTGTTTAACCTTGAGAACTTCATGGCGAAGACGTTGACTGACATGCTATGTTGGATGATGATACTCAGTCGTCCGTGACGCGGTCTCTTTCATCCAGCAGGGCGGTTCCCCGTCTCTATGCGTCCAATTGCGGTCGTATCAGGCCGTCGGGTGGATGCGCGAGGTGAACGTATAGGTGGGATTCGCGATTAGCGGTCACGAGCGCAGCGTTCAAGTATTAAAACGCACTTTGCCGCCATACAGCGCGTGCAGTTACTGGTGCTTCTACCTGGGATTTCAAACATAAAAGTTGATGTAGGATGTGGGCATGAGATTCTTTAACCCGATCGTATTTGTATCAACGATCGTTTGATTGACGCCTCATGCAGAAATTAATCCGGATGCGGGGCATCGGCATGAACGCCTCTACTCGCCTACGATACTGAACGACCACTCGAAGCTCATGATACGACGCCAAGTTCGTCTTTATTGTACTGGTGGACTGGTACACGATGGAGGATGCAGCACACGAACGAAAACCATGCATGTCCTTCCCTTCTACTACTTGGGAACAACCGCGAAGAACCACGGGAGTCCGTGCCGACTCAGTAGCCGCCGTGCTGGCGCGCGTGCTTGACCAGCGCATCGAAGGTGCTAGCGTCCTCCTCGGCCAGGTGACGCAGCGTGTTGCGGTCCGTGTGGTCGTTGACGGACGCGTAGGCGTCGGTGACGGCCGAGGTGGCGCCGACGGTGACGCGCCACTTGCCGATGCCCGACTTGAGGTAGCACGCCGTCTGCCCGGGATTGTCGTTGATGAAGGTGTAGGCGAGGCAGCCACTGGTGGCGAGGCACTGCGCGCAGCACTCGTCCGGCTGCAGCCCGTAGACCGTCTTGATGTCCGAGTTGCCGCCGTAGAAGTCGTAGTTGGTGAACTGCCGCGTGCACTGGCTCGGCTTGGGGATGCACTGGAAGAAGTCGGTCGTCCACGTCATGCAGTAATCGGCGTCCTGGCAGCACCCGGGCGAGCTGCCGGAGCCGCAGCCGCCGTACGTGGCCGTGTCGCACGCCGCCGTCAGTCCGAGCGCCGCGGCGAGGACCGTCAGCGCGCGCAGCATCATCGTCAGAGGGTCAACCGCCTGGGGAGGAGTGGGGAGGGGAGGCAGGCTTGAAGCGCGTGCGCGGGCCGGCGAGAATGAAGAAGTGCTGGGTAGTCAATGTTCCATCCGCTGGTATTAGAATCGGTTTCTGGGCGTGGCCGCGCATATCAGAGCTAGAGGCGCGGCGCTGCCTCTGCGCCATCTGGTTACCACGAATTCGACGGGTTTACTTGATTATAAAGGTTTTTTAATAAGTGGCTGGCTTCAGCGTGTGCTGTCGTAACAGGTTACTTATCAATTGATGCAGGTAAATGAACCGAGACAAACGGCGCCAGACGGCAGCACGTATGTGGCTCTGGAGGCTGCAGAACCTGTGCGCGCGGCAACCCCGCCGACTTCCAGAAGTCCAGGAATCCAGTCGAGTACTTTGCGATAACTTCCAGTATAGGGACGTATGGCAACGACATGAGGCAACATGCGGGTGCTCGGCGTGTTTAATGACTCCAAGTGGTCGCCCAGTGGTAATGCCTCCTGATTGAACATGGATGGCACTTGCATGGGCACGTGAGAGTTGTGGCATTTCCAGTATGCCTGCTTGTCGTACATGTATCATCGTCTAGTGATCGTAGTTGCCGTGGATAGAGAGGGGTCATGGCGGTAAAAAGCTGGCGGCGAGGACTCAAGGAACGCCTCGGTGAATGGCCGACGCGCTTCTTCCCTGCCGGCGCTTCTACGACGCCCTGGGGTCGTTCAAAGGGTGTGGATATGAAGGACCAACATGCCCGACCACTGTGCATGCATGCTTCATCGAGTTACGAATGGCAAACGTGTGGTTGAAGCAATTAAAGCGATGTGTACACATCATCCTCCTGCCGTCAGTATGGCACAGACAGGTAGAGTGCGCCGAGGCGGAACCCTGTGCGGTGCTCGCCGTCGTCGAGCCGCTGGTTGTCGAGAGGCTCGCGGGCCGCGGGCACGAACTGGCACTGCACGACCACGAGGCTCTCCTGCTCGAGCGATCCGACTTGCTTCCACAGCTTCCCCTTCGCCTCGCTCTCCACTGGAAGCTGCAGATCCTCGCACCGCAGCGTCACTTTGCTCCTGTCGTCGCTGCGCTCCGGGTCGTTAAACCACACAATGGCTTCTGCGGACGCGCTGGGGGCGATGACATTGGTCTTCGCGTTTTCAATCGCAGGTCGGAGCAAGTAGCGGTAGTAGTGGTGCGTGCGGCTCTTCATCTCCTTGCGACTCGCCAGGTCGACCTCGCACGTGACCTCCACGACCTGCTGCCCCTCCTCCATGTTGTTGTCATAATCGTCGGTGATCTCCACAATCAACGGCTTTCGCTTGGTGGACGCCTCGCATTGTCGCTCGCCTGCAGCGTTATCGAAGTGGAGGTTGACCAGCGTCGGCACCAATGAGGACGACAACGACCGACTGTCCTCTTCCTCCTTGGTCTCTTCTTCGTTATTGCTGTCTCCATGCTCAGCGCTGCCGGCGTCTCGGAGCTTGCCCTCCAGCAAGTCCTCGATTCCGTCCATCTGATATACCTCCGCGAGCGCCTTGAGGTCGTCTGCTCTATCCATTTCCGCCGTCATGGCGTCGAATCGCGCGCCGATGGCCACGTACTCGGTGCGGAACCTGCGCACGATGGTGTCGCGCACGTACGGGACGGCCTCCATGACCAGGCTGCCCTTACCCATGACGCTCGTGGTGGCCACCTGCACGATCGACAGCTCGTCCAGGTACCGCTGGACGTCGGCGAGCAGCGGGAGCTGGTCCAGCAAGATGTCGTTCATGTACTTGCGGATGCGCAGCAGTTGGTCCTTGCGATACTGTGTCACCTCGTAGTGCTCGCGCGCCGACTTGGTGCACAGCAGGTAGTAGACGGCGAGCCAGACCTGCGCCTCGGTCGTGGTGAGCGACAGCAAGTCGCTCGGCTCGACGGCGACCCACTTCTGGTCCACGAACTTCTTCCAGGTGACCTCGGACTGGTTGTCCGCGACCGCCTTGTGCGTCCACGGCGGGTTCTCGATGAGCACCACGAGCGAGAGCAGCACGTCGTGCTTGTCCATGAGCCGCGCGACGACGCTCAGTGGCAGCAGGTGCAGTCGCTCGGCGATGTACCGCAACAGTGTGACGCACTGCACGGCGATGCGGAACTCGATCTCGAGCCGGTGGCGCGCCAGCTCCTTCCTGGGCGTCTGCGCCTGCATCATGCGCACGATCTCCTCGCCTGACTTGTGGAACGTCGTGGCCGAGGCGATTGTCTCGCGCGGTAGCCCAATGAGCCACGTGACCTTGCGCATGCAGTAGTCGATCAGCTCCAGCACCACGTCGTCCTCGAGGCTCTCGACCACGTGTTCGTGATAGAAGACCACCTCTAACAAGTTGGTTAGCGTCGCCTCGTGGTAGATCTGTCGGATCACAAGCCATCGGTAAATCCCAAGGCAACCAACGGAGACAGACGTTGTTCACGACCACGTACGACGAAGTAGAGACGCAGCGAGGCCGCGTCCTGGTCCTGGCACCGCAGCAGCGGCAGGACGTGCGTCTTCCACAGCTCGAGCGCCAGCAGGTTCACGACCACGGTCGGTAGCTTGGCGTACGTGAGCAGGTCCTCGACCACGAAGTTGTCCTGCCGGCGCTGCGCCGACTGGTGCGCCTGCAGGTTGAGCTTCTCCATCGCCTGGTGGTACGCGACCCACGCGGACGACGCGCCGATCGCATCCATGGGCTGCTCGCTTAGGCGGTCCACCAACTGCTCCGCCTCGCTCGGCAGGACTAGGTACGGGCTCTCGAACGCGCTACTTGTCCGCACAACGAGGTCAGTGAGAGAGCTATTGATTAGACACAAACGATGGCTATCACGCGCACCTCATGGCGGTTTGTCGGGCGATGGAAGAAGCGGAGCTAGAGGATGCGGACGATAGCGATTGCTTGATGCTCTGGATGAAGCTGGGACGAAATGGGAATGCGGACTTGAACGCAAAGATTCGAGCGGCTTTTCGACGCTAGAAGAAGCCGCGCTCGCGCCTCTTGGCGGTGATTTACGACGGTGTCTGACGTGACCTTTCGATATGCATGGACAAGCATACTTGTTGATGGTCATCGCACGCGCACGCACAATGTCCGCGGGGCCACTGCAATGCGTCGTGCTCGCGCGCGACGGTATCGAAGGGTGAACGCTGCGCTCGTATGCGGAGGCAAAGATAAATGTGATAGATCATTTGATCATCTATGGCCAAGTCACACGACCACGATCGTCATCAGCGACGCTGACGGCGAAAGGTCGACAGGGAATCAGTTGAAATGAGCCGCCTCCACAGAGCGCGGGCTGCGCGGTCCGTCTCACACTGCGCCAGGAAGCGCGTGTCGCGCTCGGTGCCTTGCGCGAGTAGTCCTCCGGTTGGATGCAGTGTGGGTCACAGCATGTTTTCGGTTGTGAGCGTCGACTTCTGCGGTGCCGTCAGCGCCATGGAGCATATTGTAATCAATTCAAGACACGAACGCGCCCACGCACGCTCTCTGGGCAGCGGCGTTAATCGAGCGTTCGTATTTGCCTTCGATTATGACGTCGCTTTCGGTAACCAGGCTACAGCTCATTGGCCCAATCCATTTGCCTCCACTTCAATCTGTGACTTGTGATATCTGTCACTTATGACACCTGTGACGCGTAACGACGGACGTACTTACATGCTACTTTCACCTGTGGCAGACTGCCACAGGCAGTGCTACATCATGAGCCGCAAGCACCATTGCTTAGTAGTTAAGCTGCACTCGCGACTCAGGGACGTACGCCATTCCTCCACCGCCACTACCGCCGCCGCCATCGCGATTCACGCTCTCGACCCGTGTCAACGCTGGCGGTGACAGCGCGCCGCCGCCTCGACCGTGACCCACAGCACCGCCAGCATCTGACAAGAGTAACAGCTCGACTGCCACGACACTATCCTTCGCCCACGACGAACCATCCCCTCGCAGTCGCCAACGCGGTTGGCGACGGATCCAGCGCACATGACCACAGCCGAACGGCGTGACGACCGGGTCGCCAACGCATACGGGAGATCGCAGCAGCTCTGTGCGGAGTTGAGACGCGTTCGACGCTGTCTCAGGCGACATGTCGTCGACGCAGATGTAGCCAACACCAAAGGCGAAGCGGACGCAGCACAAGCCGTCGGTGTATCGCGTCGAGCGTACAATGCCCACGCCCAACCGTCGGCAGCGTACAAGGGCTCCGGATGCTAGCACAGCCCCGGGAGACAAGTAGGCTTCCCTGCTCCAGCCGAAGCTCACTTCGAGCCGCCGCTCGGAAGCGCGCATAGCCGTCACTACGCCGCCGCCGAACACCGTCAATACCTTGCTTCCGACCTCTGTGCGTCCCATAATGGCGAACACGTCGATGAGAACATCAGTATGCACAAGTAATCCACAAAAATCAGCGGCAGAAAATCCACTTACGCGCGTCTGGAAGAAGATAGGAGCCAGCGAAGTCGCCTGCAAAGCGCACGCCTTTGCGGAAAAGCAACGACTTCGCCACCTTGACGTCGAGCAGGAATCGGTTGAGGAGTGAGAGCACATACTCGGACGAGGAGCCCTCGGGGTCCTCGCCCAAATACCGAGCTGTGGCTTCCCAAACTGACTGCAAGGTCTCCAATTCCATCTCGACGTCTTCAACCGCAGTCTTCATGCGAAGCAACGCCTCTCGCATCACCGCGATAAACTTGCTCTGCATTTTGTACCCGCGAGGTACATACTGTGCCGGCTGGCGCGATCTTGGGTCCGAGGCAACAGGGGAAGTATGCTCCTCGCCGTCCTTCTTGTGAGCTCGGATCGCGGCCAACAGTCCCGATGGCGCAGGTCCAGCACTGCCATCCCCGCGCTGTTTAATAGCTGCGAGCATCGTTGCTCGGCCACCTTGAGGCGAATGTTGCACACCTGGACGGTTTGATGACTCTTGCAATGGCGAGATGTCATCTCCTGGCGGCTGTTGCTGTCGAATTGCCGCCAGCAGCGCTGATCGCTGGCCTCCTGATTCAGTGGCTGGCCCGTTGCTGCTTGTTGTATCCGTTGTGCTCGTACCAGCGGTTGAGTTTTGATCGACCGCCCCTGGTTCACGCTGTCGAATCGCTGCAAGAAGCGCCGAGCGAGCGGGAGGCGAGGCATCAGCTCCTTGACTGCTCGTGTCAGCTTTCATCGTGCTGGAGACATCTTCTATCGCGTTCGCTTCCGAATCCGATCCACTAGCATCTTGTTGCAGCGCACCGTTGCTTCGTTGACGAATTGCCGCTAGGAGCGCGTGGTGGGGATTTCCTCCGCCACCAGAGTAGCCACTCTCCCCTCCAGAAGTGACGCTGTGGATGGCATGCAGGGTTGGCCGTGGCGGCATCCGGACTTGATGCTGTTGCTGCTCGATCGCACGTTTTCGCTGCGATTCCTCTTTCTCAAACCGCTTGAGATCACTGACCATGTCTTTTTTGATCTCGCTCTCCACCGTGCCAATGCCGTGCTGGAGTGCGCGTAGCTGGGATGCGCACATCGTGTTGGAGAAGCGTTTTGCGTCCGCAAGAGTGCTCAGGTCGTTCACAAACAGCAAAATGTCACCCTCACCGCGATCCTACATGCCACGTCGTTAGCACCGATAGCAATCCACACATCGAGGCAGCGCTGATCGTTCAGACGCAAAGACATACCTGGATGAGCTTGATGATGAACTGCAGGAGCGTCATGCTGCGATCGATCGATTTCGTTTCCGAGAGCTACCAAAGAGTGAGTTGTTGGCGTCAAATGTTAGATCTGAGCAGTAAATACAAATACACGAAACAATCTCCGTGCTCGAACCTTAAGTAACGACGGAAGCGTGACGCCGTGGGCATCTCCAAGCTCCGTGCCGGCGTTGAGCAAGTTGCCGATCGTGAGAACGAGCTCAAAGCAGCGCGCAAGTCGCTCGCTCTGCAGTACCTGGTAGCAAGCCTGGGTGATGGTTACGATGCGCGCTGTAAGCTCCTGTCGCTGATGTTCGAACTGCGATGCGAACAGAATTGCGCCAATCTGAATCATATCAACGCCAGTGATGTGAGCTCGAATCAACGAGAGAATGCAAGATGATATGCACAACTCTATCTTGAAATCAGACATATCCAGACGTACCTTTTCGGTCACGCGCGGGATCTCACACATCTGAACAAGAAACAGCTCAGCAGGCTCGAGGCGTGAGTGGGAGCCGCGGAAGTCGCTGTACCGCTTGGCCTCGATGGCGGTCGGGGCGATTTCCTGCAACGTCTCCAGCCGCTCGGGAGTCAGGAAGTCGAGGTCGCACTCGGACACTGCGCGCAAGATGGCTTCGACTCCTCCGGCGGACTTGAACTGGGATAGTCCGATCGAAATGTTGTTGGATCTACGCGGGTCCAGTGCCGAGTGAAGTTTCTGCTTTTTCTTCTTGCTGTTGGCCGTCGATCCATCTGCTGTTGCCGTCGACGCGCTCTGGGATATGCCAAAAAGATCTTCAAGCTCCTGAAAATCATGAGGAGAGAGTTTAATTGGCGCCGTACGCCTCCGCGAGGTAACGCGCGCCCAGATCGTATCGTCCACTCTCTTGGACTCGAGGCTCGTCCAATGCACTTTTCGGAATGTGCTGTCGCGACGCTGAAACTGCCCTCGAGACCGGGATTTCCTGGTCAGAGTGGGGAACAATGCGCTCATCATCAATACCCAAGTCAGATGGCAGATATCCCTGTGGTGCTGTGCTCACCTCGTGGACACTTGTCCATTGCCGCGATGGCCAGAGTTCTCACTTCCTCCTTCCGGACCAGCCGTGAAGATTGCTAGCTTCTCGGGCGGTACTTCGTCTTGCGCCATCTTCTGCGCCACCGCGCTTGGCGGCACTCCAAATGCCAGCATCTTGAAGTATTTCTCCATCGTCGGGTCGACTCGAAGCGCGGCGAACTCTGGGACTTCTTTCCCCGGTCCATGGCCATTCTGCGCGCTTCCTAACCGCGCGCGCTGTTGAAAGAGGGTGGATTTTTCTTGTTAGATGGTCGAAGGAGCATTGTCTTCGGCGCAAAGGAAGGAACAGCAAATCGGGGGCGGCCAGTCCATTCGTCACGACACACACGTACCTCCTTGTCCTTCTCCTTGATGAAGCATCGATCGCAGACTTTGAGCTGTGGCCCGCGTCCGTTGACCTGCGCATAGTGTCGCGAGCACGGGACGCACATTGTCTTCTGGCACAACGGGCACACATGCTGGCGACTGAAGAATGAAAATGGCGTCAAGCACTGGTCACAGGCACTCGACTCTGACGACAGCAAGTTTTCGACGAGTCGCGAGACGGGTTTGCCGATCAAAGAATTCCGGAATCCCATGATAGAGCTGTCACCCGCGTCGCCAGTACCATCGCCATTGCTGCTGTTGTTCGCTCTCTGAAGGTTGACCGCATCTTCATCCTGTTGAGACTGAGACGCCATATGTGCGTCGCACCGACGTTGTCCAACGTGAGAAGCGTGTTTCCAGCTAATGGACTGAGCCATCTCGACGCAGCCCTTCCACGCGCGATCATATTCGCGCTTCGAAACAAACTGGTGCCTCATATGCACTTGCTTGGTGCGAACCATCGAGTACGAGTTGTCCAGCTTGACTTGGACGCGACTGGCATGTCCTGACGACAGCGATATCCGCAGCGTGACTTCGACCCACATATCGGACGCTGAGATGCGAAGCGGCTCAATCAAATCGATGTCTCGATCCGCGTCGGCCAATAGAAAGATGATGTCCTGCGCGTAGACCTTGATTTGAGCGACCAGAACGAAAAAAGAGTCGCAGCCGCTTCGCACCGCAACGCTCGGCAGAACTTCGGTTGATCCACGTCTGACGCATGCGAATAAACATGTCAAACACATACTCTGGCCCGAATGCGATCTCCGGCTTGGGCGAAGTCGTACCCGATTATGTACTCGTCCAGCAGATTCGAGCTCAGAAGATAGCGCGCAATGGAACAGCTCTCCAGTTGTGTGATGTCGTCAGGATTTGTCTCGATCCCTCTTTCAACTGCAGCATCGCCCTTTGCATCATTCACAAAGACCACGTCGGTCGTCTCAAATCGCTCGTCCGGCGAGCACTGCTGCAGGTTGGCTGGAAAGTGCTTGTTAAACTCGAGCTCGCCGCTGTCGTCACCCGACGGGAACGGCGCCAGCAAGAATTTAACCGCATTCAGAGCGCTCAAGAACGATGTGATCTTGGCCGCCGCAGGATAGTCGAACAGCAGCGCGGTCGGCTCGTAATACTTCTCAATCAGCCGTCTCCGCTTGGTCAAGTTCTGGTTTCATCATGGTGTCAAGCACAACGCATCCGTACGTCAGTACACATGAATAATTCACCAACTAAATCGCGAGTTTACCTCAAAAGCACGGTGGAAAATGCCCTTGTTGAGGGCAATCAACAGCAGCGCGCGCGACCGATTCCAGCCGATACATTGAAGATTTTTTGATATCTGTAGAGCCTTCACCTCCGCGACAACGCCCGCGTCGTCGCGAAGAACGGTAGGAAGGTCGGCAAGGAAGCTGTAATATGGTGCTTCAGGCCAGCCGCCCAAGAATTCTTCTCTGACACCATCGAGCACGACAGCTTCCAGTGCCAGGATCAATGCGCGCACGGCTCCTTCGTGCAGCGGGCAGTTGGGGTTAGTCATGAAGATGGCCACCAGGTCCATGACGCACTGCTCGAGGCGGTCCACCATGCTCTTGTGTGCTTCCTCTCGTGCTTCCGGGCTCATGGCGCGCATCTCCGCCAAATATTTCGCGTAGTATGGCACCCGTTTGCGCGCACTCTCCGATCCTGAGTCCGCTCGCAGCCGCAGCTCCTCCACCGCCGCTTCCGCCGCCTCAAGCGCCCGCCGGGAGGTGACGAGGAGTCGGTAGCGCACCTGTTTGTGGCGGACCAGCGAATACATATTGTCCCACTTGAGTGTGACGGTATCTCCGACCTCAAGCGCGTCAAGCTTTCCCTCGAAAGGCTCGAGTGGAGCGCCATTCGACGCTATTGCAACACTCGTGTCCGCCCCAGCAGTCAACGAGGACCGCATCAAAGCCGAGCTTGGTGCTGCCGGTGTCATCTCCTCTGCTCGATATCGCACTGTATCGCACACGGCGGTCTCATTGCGCAGCACCTGGAAGCCGATGTCGAACTCCTCGAGCGCGAACTGCCAGACCAGGCACTCAGGCGGCGCCTCGCTCCCTCGATCGCCATCACCGGCACCGGCATCGTCCCACGACACCTGCAGCGACACCTCCGCTGTGCTGCCGCGCCTGTTTAATCACGGAGCTCGCACAAATGCGCACAAGAGTGTCACCTAGCTGCCGCTTCACACGCTTTCCAAGCCAAGAAAGTGCAGCATTCGTCAGTCTCTGCGGACTCTCAGGCTCTGTACCTGACTTTGAGCGGGGTCCAGGGTGTGGCCTGCAGCAACAGCGCGACTGCCGTCACGGTCGCCGTCGTCATCCGCTGCTCCGCCTGCATAGCGACCACCGCAGCCGAGAGAGAGATCGACAGGGGAGCGTCGCGCGTCCTTCCGCAGCGCTTCTCCTTGTGTTTGGAGCGCGGGAATGAAAAGCAACTCGAAGAACATGCTGGCCCCACAGTTCGATTTTCTCATTATTTGACCAATCAACATGCAAGAATCGCAACATTTTGACCAATCATAGTATGCTTCAAAGGTCGGACCAATGACTCGGCTTTCGTGCAGACGGGTCAATGCTCATGATACTGTACCAGCGCGAGACCTATTATATCATATGACGAGCTTGTCGCGGCGCTGGTGATCGGCAGGAGTGATAATTGTCGCTCAACAGCTTCTCGTAGGTCTTTTGTTTTGCCTCCGTAACACTCACGACGAGTAGGCTCCCCGTCATGGAGGTGGTCGTGACGACTGCCAAGCTGCTCGCGGCCATCGGCATGATCTTTGACGTAGTCCTAACAGAACCATGCCACTCACACTCATCGGATTGCATCTCAACAGGAGCTCCCACGGCACGAGATGCCGCTCCACGCTAAGTTCGGGGTCAGTAAGCTCGACGTTGTGCAGGAATGAGTTCGAGCCCTTTCGCCAGCAAAGAGGGCTTCGACACAATAACGAAAGGGTTCATGCAAGTCTCTACTCGTTTATGGACGAAAATGACCATGCATTGCAGTGCGGCGACCTACAGTGCGCGGTACGAGCGCCGCCGAGTGAACCGCTGGACCAGCTTGACGCTCACAATCGCGAGCACGGCGACGCCGCCGATCACCAGCACCAGCCACGTGCTGTCGTTCTCTTCCATCTTCATGGGCGCAGCGGGTGAGTCAACTGCCTCTGGCTGCGCGACCGCTTGCGCATCGAGGTTCATCGCGGGCTTGTAGCTGCAGATCTCCTGCCACGTGCCCGTCGACTGGATGTACGACGTGATGATCTGGTTCAGGTCCTCGAGAGGGCAGTCCCATGCGCAATTGTCAAGCTTGATCTGCGTCCGCTCCGTCTTGGGAGTCCACACAAAGAACTTGATAAAATGCTTGTACGTCGGCGGCGCGGTCGTGGAGCCCTCGACGAGCTTGCGGTGCAGCTCAAAGAAGAGCGATGTGCCCGGGATCAGGGCCGTAGTGTCGTTGTAGCTTGGCAAACCGTCGAACTTGAAGCGCATGCCCATCATAAAGCCGAGGCCGTGGAGAAGCTCGCGATGGCAATGGTAGGAGTAGAACTTGGTCGCCGTCGCGAGGTCATGGGAAGGTGCGGCCGCCAGATTCAGATTGTTGAGCAGCAGCTGTGGGAAGCCGCCGATTGCCGTCGTGACGTCTCGCGGCGTCGAATAGAGCCGCTCGATCAGGTTCTGGAACGCCAGGTCGCTCAGCTCTTTGACCGCTTCTTTCGACATGCCTTCCAGCAACGGGAGTCCTTCGTCCTCGTCGAAGAGGAGCATGTCCGACACGTCCTTGATGGCGAGCACAGGGTCCGACGTGTGGTAGAACTCCGTGCCGCACGCCGTCGCCGCCATCTCGAGCGCAGAGCGGTGCTGCTCGACCAACTGCATACCGCGCGAGGTCGCATAGCTCTTGCTGTTGTCGTTCATGACCTTCCAGCACGGCACGTTGGCTGTGAAGTCGCGCTCGCTCTCGGGAAGCTGCATGTACACGGGGATCGGCTGCTTGGCGTAGCCTGCTGGTCCCGTCCCGTCCGGGTAGAGCCCGTACCCGAGTGAGATGGCGCTCTGCCCGCAACGGTTGGCCGAGTCAGCGCGGAAGTACGACTCAAAGTGCAATTGGTCGCCCCGGCCGTTGAAGGACGGCGACAGGAAGCCCTTTTCATTGACGTACACCTCGCGGATGTGCTTGCCCGCAGCTTCGAGCTGCTGCATGCCGCGCTCCGTAAGCTGCTCGGGTGGCACGATGTACGATTGCATATTCTTGACGTTGTTTGGGCAGTGCTTCTTGACCGTCAGGTTCGGCGCGCGGCTACCGTGGCGGCTCAGCGAGATGAGCAGCACGAGCTCCGAGTCGTCCGAGGTCGTCGGCGCCTCCTCAGCCTGGAGCTTCTCCGGCTCGGCCGCGACAAGCACCGAGAGCGCGGCAAGCGCAGCCACCAGCGTCGGGAGAACACGCATCCTGTTGCAAGTGGTCGACGGAGGGATTGGGATTGGTTGGCTGCTGTCGCTGGAGGCTGCGAATGCAAAAATGAAAGCAGCCAGAGACCCGTCGGAGAGCTGGCAGCAAAGAGAAGGAGCGCGATGGGAAGCGACAAAGATTGAGCGGTCCGCCTAGAGCGAAACAAAACGGCGGGAAAACGCTCGGGAAGAAGAGAAAGACGTTGATACCAAGTGCGCATTGGGTTCTTTTTTGTCGCCGTGCAACTTCCGCAACGTTCCCCCAACACGCCACGGACGACTGCTCGGGCCCCGCACCCCGCTTCAGTCGCCGCGAGACGGTCGCCCGTGCGCTCCGTTGGTGCCTGGAAGCGTCATCTCTCCTGCCATCTTCGACTGCCATTCGTATACGGAAAGTCTCCACAAAAACCGTCATCAGTATCTTTTCCCGCGTCGCTTCAAAGGTTCGCGCCCTTTCATTTTTCAGCCAATCACAGCGCTTCCAGGCAACATGTCCGTCTTCTACTATTTACGGAACCATAGCTCTTCACGTATCATAAATAAGCGATTGGCGAACAGTACGGCCACTTCGACGGTTGATGGCGATCGGCAACTCGGCGGCTTGATGGAGGCGACGCGGCTGTACCCGAACTGCCCGCCGGTAGTGCTCAGCAGGGGCTTCGCGGGATCGCTGGCGCTGCCGGTGCCCGACTGCGTGCCGCTGGAGCCCGCGGCGCTGGATGACCCGCGTCTGCGCACGCGCAGAGCCGTCGCGGTGGACGCGGTCGGCGCCCTGCGGCTGCACGTGCGCAACCGCGAGGGCTACTCGTTCCTGCGGCCGCAGGATGACAGGAAGATGATCGAGAGGAGGAGGGGCGGCTACGACCCGGTCAAGTCGAAAAAGTACAGCCGGCAGGTCGGGTTCTTCCACCGGAACAGTAACAACTTCGTGCCCGAGGAGCTCGTCGTTCGTAAACTGGTCGAGGCGGACAAGCTTACGGAGAGCGAGGGGCCGATCTCCAAGCGCCAGAGCAACGCGATCGCCGGCGCAAGCCTCGCCTCGGACGCCTCGCACGTCCTCTTCTTCCCAACTGGCAAGATCCTACAGCAGGCGTGCGCGTTCTTCAGCTCTGATGACGACGACGCGCACCCGAACGGCGGGTTCACGAGCAATGCCGTCGAGACGGGCGCGGTGATCCGCCAGTTCTCCATCATGGGCAGAACAAGCGACTACCGACCTTTCGGCGCAGAGGATATCATGGTGGCGGCGCGCGGCGCGGCGAACTGTACGATCCTGTCAGTGTCGTTGCCGTCGGGTGGCAACCGGAAGCCGCGGATGCGCAGGAAGACCAAGCTGCTGTTCTCGGAGATGGTCAGTCACATCGGCGCTAGCCCGCACATTGAGGCCGAGCTCGCGTTCGTGACTAGCGACGGTGTTGTGCACTGCTGGGAGCCCGAAAGCGGGCTTCAGGTCGTCGAAAGCGATTACTCGGCCCGATCGCAACAGATTCTCCGGTGCGAGTACTCGAGGTGAGTTGCCATGGCACTGCATGGTTGTAGTTGCTTCGTGACTGGAAGATGATCCGTGGTGACTTACGCTTTGTGATGCTATCTAGCCACCCTCGAGTGCTCTGGACGGCGTCCAAGAAGGCAGTTGGAGTGACGGATCTTCGTGCACCAACATCCAAGGCATGCACCATAACCAAACTGTTTGATATTAGCGGGATTTTGTCGCCGCTCGCCGAGATCTACGATCTCAAACGCCGATCCAGGTAAGCAAGCTACGAACTTCACCCTATCTCAGTCGTTCCAGCTCACCACTAACACCTCATCAAACGGTGCGGCTTGGCAGGTCACCTTTCCAGTTCATCGTCGCCTCTGGGTTGGCGACTGAGATCATAGACACACGAATGGCGCGGCTGCCGTTGATTTCATGGTCTCGGGAGCAAGCTGATGAGACGGACTCGCTCAAATTCGGAGCTGTTGAAGAAATCGACATGCCCACTGAGACCTGCGACGACCGGGGTGCCGTCGTCACCATTTCCAATCGGCCGAAGGTCACCACGGTCTACCCGTTTGAAAAGAGTCAAAAACGCGCTCGTCGATGCCCGACACTGTCGCTGCAGCTACTCCGCTACAATGATGAAGACGGCGAGCGAGCTGACGCGTGTGGGTCGCAATACGTTACATCGGATGCGCCGCTTGATCTGCGGCTGGAAGATGGTGGCGAGGCCACTCACCTCATGGGGATCTGCCCACTCCGAGACGACGCCGAGGGCAGTGGCGCGCGCGTGTACCAGCTCAACAACCTCGGCGACTTGTACTCACAGCGCATCGTGTGGTCGTCAGGCAAGAAAACCAAGCCATACACTGCCGCAGTCCAGCCTGAGTACGTGGACGCCAATCGCATATCAGATGGAAGCCCAGGGTGTCTAACTACCTTCTTATGTCGTGTGTGAATGTGTAGCTTGCCGTGTGGCATCACCGCTCAAGACGACACCAGCAACCCCCACCGTCTCAAGCGAAAGCTCCCAATCCCAGTGGACGCGATTATACCGGAGTTGCAAGCAGACGCCCTGTCCAATTTTGACACCATCAATATGAGGGTTTTGCTCAGCAAATATCCGCGTGTGAAGGCCGAGGACGCCAACCAGGGCGTCAGCAAGTTGTACCATCGAATCTCCGACGACGAAGAAGGTCTCGCCGACGAACTCCACCGCGTTTGCCAGCCGTCGGCCACGCTGTTTCGCCTCCACCGCTACGTGACCGACAAGGTCGGCGTGCTGTGCTCCAGTCGTGACCTGCTGCGCTTTTTGAGCGCGCGGGCCGAGTTCACCGTCCAGACAGCGCAGCACAGGAACATCCGCCCACGGAGGCTTCGTGTTGTGAATGCCCGTGACCCCGCAGGTGGCGAGAACCGCGAACACCAAAGCCGGGATGATCCGCGGTTATCGACTTGCAACTGCTCAACGGTGTCGTCGCTGTGGCCGTGCGAGTCGCTCGCGTGCATCCTGCCACACGCACTGGTCGTCAGCAGCCGAATGAACGGGGTCTCCGTCGAGGACGTGCTGCCTGCTAGCATGCGTCATCCAGCCCCGTCGCCGCATTATGCGCAGGTCATCATCGCAGCGCGAGAGGCCTTCAACCAGTTCGAGCCGTCGGACTGATCGATAACTCGGCCTCTCAGTGCGGGTTAGTCCCCATATTTTGGCGCGTAGCAGTCGCTGTGCGATCGCTAAGTCTATAGACGAAGGGTGAAGGGCAACGCGTTGACCACTACGTCGGAATCGCTCCAAGCAGCGGTGGTGGAATCGGTTGAAGACCTTCGTCAATAATTGAAAATTACGTTTTGGATATTCAAAATCCGCTCACTATATTGACTGTTCATTGTCCATTATTGTGAATTTTGTAGTGACACGCACAATATATAGTTTCTCAGCTGCCGACCCAGCAGTTGGAGCGATGTCGAGAATGGGCAAGGCGGTGCTGGAGGAGGACGAGTACGTCGGCGCGCTGGGCGAGATCATCGAGCGCGACTTCTTCCCTGACCTGGCGCACCTCAAGGCACAGAAGGCGGTGGGTCTCTCTGCGTCTGCCGTCGCCCCTCTGGCGTCACTGCGCGCTCTATTGCTGACTGTGTTCTGCTGCTCGCTGCTCATGACCTTTCGCGCCCGTCAAGCTGCTCGATGGCGCGCCCAGAGACGCGCGGCTGACGGCGACGACGTTGCGCGCGGCGGGATCCACGTCCGTGCGGAGTGTTGCGTCCGGTTGGGACCAGCCGACGCCCGTGCGCGGTGATGAAGACGCCGAAAGAGAGCGGGAAGCCGCAGGTGACGCTGGCCCGGTTGTCGTCGCCGACCGCGCGAATACAGTGGACGATGGCGTCGGGACTGAGCAGATGACGCTGGACCAGTTTGTGGTGCGTTGAAAGTAGCCAAGAGTTGTGTTACTAGTTACGCGAACGGAGTTCTAATGCGTCGGTCTTGTCTTCGCAGGCGACGCATACGTCGGAGGACAATGCGTCGTTCAACGAGCTGCAGGAGAAGGCGGTGGAGGATCACAAGCGCCGCTATCACTGGGCGTACGATGCGGACCCCGCGCGAGGTGACCCGAAGCTGCACTTGCTGCAGGACGGATCGTGGATCTCCAAGGAGCGGCGGCTGCTAGCGGACGCTGCGTGCGCCTCGAAAGGTGCGTCGACTCTACATAATGTGGACGACCCAGCCTGGTGCTTACAATGGGGACTTGATGCTGCGTACTGTTGTTACAGGTCCAAAGGACGACCGACCGAGCGCTCCAGACACGTGGAAGCATCGCGCTCGGAACCCGCTGTTGTTCCCGCCCGAGCTCGAGACAACACGCGCGATTTGTGGGGTGCGTTGTGATTTGCTGAGACTGGACACGTCGACAATGCAGCTACAGTTCCTGATGACTTCTTTCGATTGGGTATGACGGTAATAGGTGACCGCAGTGTCATCAGATCGTCTGCTGCTTGAGGACGCGAAAGACAAGGCAAACAAGAGGATCGGACGCCCGCCGAGGGCGCCCAAGACGACCGTGTACTCGAACTCCCGCTTCCCCGGCAACGCTTTCGGCTCGAAGGTACGGCTCAGTGCACGTTGCGCCCTTGATTGGACATAATCCTCTTCTTGAGGCACGACTGCCGATCTCACCTTCGACTGTACCAATGCAACAACATCGGCAACAGACCCAACGCGATGCAGAGTATGGTGAGACAGCGTCGACACGGCCCGGCGCAGAGTTCGAGCTCGTCCAGATGACACCGTTGATCGCGCCCGGCGTCGACGCTAGCCCGCTCATGACGTGGGGCAACATTGAAGGCACTCCCATGATCATTGGAGCTGCTCCGACTCCAGGTATGCTTCGCCAAGCCAATCATGCGTGAGTGATTGCAGTGCCCTAACGTGAGGTTTGACCTGGTTGTCATGGCAGAGCGCGTGCTGGATGGACCAAAGTTTGAAATGAAGGGCACGTCGGCACGCGAAAAGGTTGCTGATCGGTTAGAGGCGCAAGCAGTACGTTCTGTTGAACCCCTTACTTTTAGGAGTACGTTGTAACTACATCTCAGTATGGTCTCACTGACACAATACCTTACGATAACGGCGAAAGCGCAAGGCTGCTCGTCAACGCTCCGGATCGTCGTCTTCGCTGCGATCGCCAATGCTGTCGTCAACCCGGAAGCGCTCAGCGACTGACGTTCGAACACCTGCGCACGACCGCAGCGTGCGTAGCCGTCTGTCGAGTCTGCGTTCTCCCTTTGGCTCGGACTCGCAGCTGCGAGCGAGTTACTCGACGCCATTGCTGGCATCACGACACTCGTCCGCTACAAAGACCCCGATGCGCAAGTGAGAAGAGAGATATATCGAGTGTACCTGGATGCTTGGGGCGAGTTATCGTCGGAGAAACAAGGCTGTCGGAGAATCGCGCTCAGAGTGCGTTAATATATGATCCATGACATGGACGCGCGTCAGTCCGACGGCAGCAACTCGAGAAGGGTGAAGAAAGTGTCGCTTGCATCGAATCGCGCGAAACGGCAGCGCTGTCCCGCGTCTACAAGCTACTCGGAGTTGAACTTCTACGACGCTAACGCGTACTCATCTATCTTCGGTACACGTCTGAAGCGATTGGGTTATTTTTATCGACCGGGGCGCCACTGACACGCACTGTAAAACTCCGCCAAGGCGCCAGACTCTCCAACGTCTAATGAAAGCACGCGACGAGTTTATACTGCGAACAGCTTGTGCGTGGGCGTGGGTGCTGCTATTCGTGTCGATCACGTCCAACAGGTCTCACTGCCCGTATAGCAGCGCTCAACTACTAGCCAGTGGCTAAAGGGCTGTCAATCGCACTGATTGATGCGGACAGCAGACGCTACCACCCAGTAGAGTCGGCGATGAGCACTAGCGGCGATGACCCAGACGTGTACAAGCTGGTGGTGATCGGCGGCGGACCTGCAGGAATCGGTGTGTTCGTCAGAGCGGCCCGGCTGGGACTATTGCCACGGCTGTTGGACCCCGAAGTGCACGGCAAGTCTCAAGACCTGGAGCGTGTGCGGGCGCTGGGCAAGACCCAGAAGGGCGTGGCGGTTCTACACGACGGCGACGTCGCGAGTTTCGGATCTGGAAACCTCGGCACGTACATTATCAACTCCAACACGTTCGCCAATAGCCTCACGTCCAGTGTGCTGGACGACAAACCCGATCTCGACCCTCCCGAGCGCACGCAGGGCACCTTCTTGGAGCGTGTGCGGCAGCACACGAGTGCGCAGCGGCTCGAGCAGATCGGCGCAGCGCCCGCGTGTCTCATTGACATCGGCAAGTTCCTTCAGCACGTCGGCGAATGTGTTCTGGAGGAGTTTGAAGCGCTTCCGTCCGCTTCGAGCAGGTGTTTCCTGCAGACAAAAGGAACGCGGTTGGACGTGCTCGCGAACGGATTGATCCACGTGGAAGCGACGAACAACCAAGGCGAGACGTTCACGTTATTGACAGAACACGTGGCGCTGGCTACCGGCGGCGAGCAGGAGAAGCCCATACTCGAATCTCCGGCGCTGCACTCCAAGCTCTTCATGTCGGACGAGTGTGTGCGTGACGAGGGCTTTGCGCGACTGCGGTCACTGCTTCTCCAATCTCAAACGGCAGGGGGTGACAAGGGCATGAAGGTGTGCATCATCGGTGGATCCCACAGCGCCTTCTCGGTCGCGTGGTTGCTGCTCAACAAGTTCCGCCGTGCGGTATCAGCAAACTCTAGTACAACCACTGCTGCTGCGTCTCCTGTAGGCAGTAGTGCGTCACCTTCAAAGGCCCAGCAGGGCAACCGAGGTCTTCCCAGTGACAACCCCACGCCTCCAAGTCAGCACGATGAGTGCGCACCTAGTGATAATGTCGCTACATATCCTGCAGGAGAGAAGGAGGACGGCAACAAAGTGGTGCCAAGCCTTACAATTGTTGCTCCACCAACTTCGACACCAGTGGTATCGCCTTCCAAGGGTGAGAGCGTACGCAAGCTGACCGCAGCTACGACGCCTGCATCAACGTTGTTCAAACCCAAGGACATCACGATCCTGCACCGAACGCCAATCCGGTGTTACTACGGCTCACGGAAGGACGCCGAGGCGGATGGCGCTGATGGAAGTCGCGTGGATCGCGGCGGGTGCATCAACACGTTCACGGGGCTCCGTGAGGATGCCAAGGCGCTGTTCCGAGACGTTCGCGCTGGGAAGGAGACCCGCGTACGGCTGTTTCAGATCAACCGTCAGGGCTCGCAGACGCTGGCAGCGAAGGCGTACGAGGCGGCGAGCGCCATCGTCTGGTGCTGCGGGTACAAGACGCGCATGCCGCAAGCATTCGACTCGGCGGGCAATACTGTGAGCTTCCTCTCGGACAATGGAGTGATAAAGCTGGACAACAAGGGGCGGTTGCAACTCGCCACAGCTAGTAGATCGATCAGCCCGGCGAAAGCAGCGGCGTTGACGTCACCGCAGCCAACGACGACAGTGCCAATTCAGCAGGTGGTGGCGCGCGTCCTGGGCCTTGGACTGGGCTTTCACCTGCGCGCACCGGTGGATGAAATGGGCACCGAGACGAGGGCGGACGGCGTGACCGTGTACCACCGACGCGGTGCGAGCCTGGTGCTCGAGGCGCTCTTTGGCGCAGAAGTGTACGGGTCGAGCTCGTCGTTTGAGGAAATGGTTGAGAAGGTGGGTCTTTGTCAGGTGATCTAGGTTCGTAGAGGATGCGAAACTAACGATGGATGTCGCCGCAACGTGCTTTGGCTACGCAGAGTGACAAGAAGAAGCGAGAGACAATGGCTGCTGCTGCAGCAGCAGCGGCGGCAGCGGCGGCGGCATCAACAGCAGCAACGGGGGCAGCAAGCACCACGCCTCAGCGCTCGGAACCCACTGGAAGTCCTGAGAAGACCAAGAAGTACATAGTTGAGAAATTGCTGTCATGGCAATGCTGGGCGGCGACTCACGCGTCCAATGCTGGCATCGTATCACCCTGCAGACTGAGCAAGCCGAGGGCATCGGTAGTCCCCAGCGACAGCACGCCCGCTGCTACGTCGACTAGCGTTAGTGTGCCGTCAAAGACGCGAGCTGCTGCGGCTCAATCTCCGTCGCACAAGCCCACCAAGTCGCTGGTACGAGACTTGCTGCTCTATTTCATACTGGGCACCGACTGATGGGCGGCCATAACGATGCGAATGCTACCCACCTTCGACGAACGCGTGGACATGAAACTGATTCTCTAAGTGTTGTCCTCTCTACTTGTGCAGGTCTCGCCAACACGACAGGCTCCCGCACGACCCGAGCTTGTGCCCGCGACGGTCGCGCTCGGAAGCCGCGAGGCGCCGCCGACCAACCCGCCCGTCAAACTGCTGCTCAACCGGCGCCGGCACTCGGGCGACAGCCACTCGACCACCGTCGTCGCCCATAGCCCGCACCCGCACCAGGCCAAGGCTGCCATCACCGCGGCGGCAGCAGCGAGATCCCCTCCTCGCGTGCGTCGGGACGACAGCCTCCACGCGTCGCTCGACATCGACGCGGGCGCGAGCACCGGGTCCCTGCTGCATATGGTGGCCCTTCCACCTGCCCAGCCGAGCGCATAATAGGCAGCTGCTAGCAGTCATCAGGCGCCATTGGACGTGGATTGAATACACAATTCTAGATCGCAAGTGCCTTCGGCTCGTCTGAAAGGGTTCAACAACTGCGCAACAGCAATGAGAGAAAGCCGTTTGGTGGGCAGCGTCGCTTGGGACGCGTCTGGCGTCTCCATTCAGCGCTTGGAGCGCCAGGAACCGCACGATGTCGAACATCAGAGTGGGCGTCACCGGCGACTTCATGGTGGGAACAAGCAGTCGTTGGTGAGTTGGCGCGCTTTTCTTCCTTTCTGGGGAGCTACTCACAAAAATTATTGATCATGAGGGTTAATGTATACAAAAATCAACTTTGATAACGGATGCGATGAATACTTTTGGGGGAGGGTTGAAGTGCCCCGCCCTGATTCCTGTCTTGTTCTCCGCTGGTTTCTTTTTCGAAGGCGCGTCGCTGACCACATGAAACACCACCGACCTGGGCAACAGTCGACATCTTCTACATATTCTGAAGGAATATACATCAAGATAGCGGACACCATAGTAGGCAGACAGCGTACTACAATGCAGCTGGTGCAGTTCTGAGTTTGAAGCAGCTCCGCTCCGTGCAGTTCTGTTGCCCGTTGGTCATGACGCTCGGTTCGCTTTTTGGTGGGACGCGGCGGAAACCTCTGCGGTTTGGATGGGGTGGTGCCTATCGCCCAGGACGCGCCCAAAAGAAGGAAGGATCAGGCGAGAAAGGGGGCGGGACGTTACCGCCGCCATTCTCATGGGCGATCGGGTCGACTGGGGCGGCTGCGTCTGTACGCGGCTGCGCCTCTATGGAGGTAGGACCATTGGGGGGGGGGCGCATCCCCTGGCACTGGATCATTCTCCAAGTTGGCCGGCCAACCCACGGCTCGGTCTCTCCTGCCTGCCTCGGCGCTGATTTCTCCAGACGGATGGGCCGCAAGTTCTGCGGGAGAAGCGCGCGTTCGCTGCGCCGCCACGCGCACGCGTTGGGCACCGAGGAGCTGCCGCCCCTGCGCGCGAACCTGTCCAAGCCGGAAGAGGACGCCAAGGCGCGCGATAGCGCCGGGTCGGCCATCTCGTTGCGCTTCCTGCAGGAACAGCAGCGGCTCGCGCTCTCGCACGGCGAGGAGGCGGACGCTCAGCCTCCGATTCCAGTGACGCGGCGCGCCACGCCCGTTCCCACGTCAGCGCTGGTGCTCGCCGTCTCCCACAGCGACGACAGTGCAGTAGAGATGGACGCCGCGACGGCGCGCATGGCGGCGCTCGTGCCTGTCCAGACCATCCACGCGGCGGTGGCGGTGGCGGTGCCGAGCGAGCACGCGGCGGCGCAGATAGCGGACGAGTTCGACACGGCGGTGCAGCACGAGTGCCAGATCTGCTTCGATCAGCTGGACGCGCTGCAGGCGCACGTGTGTGTATCATGCTGCAGCTCCTTCTGCACGAGCTGCACGCGCTGGTACATCGAGTTCAAGGTGCAGGAGGGCGAGGTGTCGGACAAGAAGCTCGTGTGCCCGGCGCCGCAGTGCACGCGCCCGCTGCCCGAGGAGCTCGTGGAGGCCTTCCTCTCGCCCAGCCTGTTCGACAAGTACAAGACGTTCCTGCGCAACCAGCGCACGGGCATCCGCTTCTGCCCGCGCGCCGGGTGCTGCGCCATCATCGAGGAGCCGCTGTTCTCCAAGCACCGCCGCGTCACGTGCTTGGCATGTGAGCAAGAATCGTGCATGCGATGCGGGGGCGACTTCCACGCCGTGCCGCTCTGCCGGCGCGTCGAGAAGCGGTTCGGGAAATGGAAGAAGCGCAACAACGTGCGCGCCTGCCCGAGCTGCAAGACCAACATCGAGAAGAACGGCGGCTGCGCGCACATGAAGTGCTTCCACTGCGACCAGGAGTTTTGCTGGTCATGCCTGCGTCCGTGGGACTCGCACGACGAGACGCTGTGCCTGCCGCTCACGTTCTTCCACTCCAAAAGTAACAAGTACGGCTGCTGGGCGCCCATGCGCGCCGTCACCAAGACGGCTGTGGCCGGTGCCGCCGTGGTGGTGGCCGTCGCGGGTGTCGGCGTCGCGGTCGTCGTACTGCCGCCGCTACTCGCGATCCACTTCGCCAAGGAGTCCTACCGTCGCGGCCGCTTCGCGCGCGAGTCGTACGTGCAGGTGGTGCACACAGAGCGGTACGACTAGGTAGAGTAACGTGTCTTTCGTGTGAGTGCGTTGCGTGTGCTGCTGTGGGCCTCCTCGCCTATGTGGTCCTTACCCCTTAGGAGTCGTGCCCAGCTTCTTATCTCTGGAATATAAGCTCTTCATCTCTTCATTTCGTCATCTTGTTCGCGGTGTGCTTTTGTCAGTCGTCAGTCTGGCTTGGATAGAAATGCTGACAAGTCCAAGGTCTCATCTATCTCCTCGGCGAAAGCGTGATGCGCCTGTTCTCTGCAGCGCTGACGGATTGATCGCTGCGCTTGGTCGCGATCTGTGGGTAGCCTGGCACTCAAACAGAAGCGAACGGTAGAGCAGAAGGCAGCGGCGGGGTGAGGCGCGAACGCGGGGGTGTCCACGCGCTAGTCCGAGCGCCGAAAGAGAAGATCGGTGCTGCAGTATGCTTCAACACACACTTTTATTTACGCGGCCGTGGCAGTCCAAGGAGGCGCATCTCTGGGCCTAGCCTGTGCTTCTCTTCGTCGCCGCTGCTGCGAATCCAGTCGGGGCACGCGCCCTTTACGCCTTCTTGAACGCCTCGGCGGCCTTCTCGATCGACGAAATGTTGACTGCGGGCATACGAGTGAGTGAGACAACTGATCCGCTTCATGCACAGATACAATGCAGCGCAATAGACGTACCGCGGGCGCCACGCTCGCCCTCGGCCCACTTGAAGCCTGCGAACTCGATGTTGGAGCGGGCCAGCACCTTGCTCTTGACGGGTTCCTTAAGCGCCTCGCGCAGCACGTTCGCCGACTTGTTGACGTACTGCAGGTAGGACACGCCGGCCATGCGCCACAGGGAAGTTCCGCTCATCGTCGCTGCTTTCTTCGAAGGGGTCGAGTCGCTCGGGCTGAGGTCGCTTCTCCAAAATGGGGGGCGGCCGTGGGCCACAAGCGGTCCAGAACGGCTCGTGTCCGGCGCCAGTGTCAATTCAATTTTGAATCGAGGGGCACGAATCGCTTTTTCGTAACGTACCGTGTGTTGATAATGTTAAACGATGAACTCACCTTAATGTGATAATTCACTGCACCCACTTTCGCCCATTCGGGTGGTGTTGCCTTTGGTCCGACTGGTTGGCGGCGGTGGTCAAGGCCGGCGATACATTCGCCAAGATACTTCGAGAAAGGACGGGAGTGAGCATGGCGGCGGGACTTCCTCCGGCCGCGGCGCTGGTGGCGACCACGACGCTCGTGGCGCTCGGCGTACTGCTCTACTACTACCAGGCGTCGGGGCTGCAGGATGGCGGCAAGCCTGCGGGGGCGGCGGAGGGCAAGAAGGACAAGAGGAAGGCGAAGAAGGCTGGACCAAAGGCGGACAAGCAGAAGCAGAGGAAGAGCAAGGGCACGGCCGATGTGGCGCCGGCCGCGACGCCGGTGCGCATCCTCTTTGGGACGCAGACCGGCGCGTCCAAAGGTGCGGCGCTTGGCTGTATTGTCCGGGGGTAACCAGGAGGCTAATGAGGTATCATGCGTGTGTAGCCATGGCGGAGGCGCTGGAGAAGCGCCTGTTTGCGCTCAACTTATCGGGCTTCCACTTCCAGACGAACGTGGTGAACATGAAGGACTATGACCAGGACAACCTGGAGCACGAGGCCATCGTGGTCGCGATCCTGTCGACGTGGACGGGCGGCGTGCCGCCTGAGGACGCGCACGTGTTCTGCGCTTGGCTAAACGACATGGCGACCGACTTCCGCGTGTCCAAGTCGTGGCTGGCGAACGTATCGCACGCCGTTTTTGGGCTCGGCAACGCAGAGTACGACGAGCACTACGGGACGGCGGCAAAGGACGTCGAGCGCGACCTGACGGAGCTTGGATCGCCTGCGCTACTCCAGCTGGCGCTCGGCGACGACAACGTGGACCAGATGGACCAGTTTGAGAAGTGGATGGACAACCTGATTGCCGCCATGTGCGAGTACAACTCGCTGCGCCAGTCCAAGAAGAAGAACGGATCGAGCTCCCCGACGAAGTGGCTCTCCCAGAAGGAGTTCCGTCGCCAGAAGAAGGCCAAGCAGGCACTTGAGGATGGCACGGACGCCGTCGAGCTCAATGAAGAGGACATGATGAACGAGAAGTTCCTCGTTGATGACTTTTCCGACGACGAAGAGGCGGCGGCAGGCACGTCCAAGGACGATATCGACAGCGGCGTGGTTGACGTCGAGGACATTGGCAAGTCGATGCAGGAGTCGGAGGCTGCGACCAAGTCACGTGAGATGGTAACGCCAATGCAGCGCAAGGCGCTCACGAAGGAGGGCTACAAGATCATTGGTACCCACAGCGCGGTGAAGCTTTGCCGATGGACGAAGCACCAGCTGCGTGGACGCGGCGGCTGCTACAAGCACACTTTCTACGGCATCACGAGCTACCAGTGCATGGAGACGACTCCTAGTCTGGCCTGCGCCAACAAGTGTGTGTTTTGCTGGCGCCACCACAAGAACCCAGTCGGTCGCGTGTGGCGCTGGAAGACGGACGAGCCGGAGGTTCTGGTCAAGGGCTCGATTGAGCGCCACCAGAACATGATCAAGGAGCTGAAGGGCCTTCCCGGTCTGATCCCGCAGCGATGGGAGGAGGCTTTCACGGTGCGCCACTGCGCTCTTTCGCTTGTGGGTGAGCCCATCATGTACCCCCATATCAACGAGTTTTGCAAGGAGCTGCACAAGCGCCGCATCTCGTCATTCCTTGTCACCAACGCTCAGTTCCCGGAGAAGATCGCGGAGCTTGACCCCATCACACAGTTGTATGTGAGTGTGGACGCTGCGACCAAGGAGTCGCTGCGTGCGGTGGACCGCCCGCTGTTCAAGGACTTCTGGGAGCGCTTCCTCGCGTGCCTGGAAGAGCTCAAGCGCAAGGGCCAGCGCACTGTTTACCGCATGACGCTGGTCAAGTCGTACAACATGGAGGAGCTCAACAACTACGCCGAGCTGATCCGCATCGGGCAGCCGGACTTCATCGAGGTTAAGGCTGTGACTTACTGCGGCAAGTCGGACGGGTCAGACCTGACGATGAAGAACGTGCCGTGGCACGAAGAGGTGCGCGACTTCTGCGCAGCGCTGAGCGAGCACACGGGCGGCGCTTACGGCCTGGCAACGGAGCACGCGCACTCGAACTGCGTGCTGCTCGCGAAGCAGAAGTTCTGCATCAGCGGTCAGTGGCACACGTGGATCGACTACGAGAAGTTCCACGACCTGATTGCCAAGTTCTACGAAACCGGTGAGACATTTACGGCTGAAGACTACATGGCTCCGACGCCCAAGTGGGCCGTGTACGACTCCAAGGAGCAGGGCTTTGACCCGATCGAGACGCGCTTCCGCCGCACGAAGGACGGCAAGGTGGTCGAGTTCGAGTATCAGTCGACCGAGTCCGGATGCGGTTAAGCCGCCGGCCGCGTCGGGTGCGTACAGACTGGGATGAGGTGATGTCGGGCATTGGTGGCGTGTTCATTGATAGATAAGCGGCGAACGAAGCGTCATCCTGTTCCTTGTGCGTTCGGTGTGAGTATATGAAGCATGCTGGCGCCTCCCGACTAACGCGTGGCAAACAGAAATTGACTCTCGAGCTCGCCGTCCTCGGGCATGTCCGTGCAGTGGATGGCGTTGCACAGCCCCGATTTGCCGTACTTGGCGCGCAGCGACTGCGGGCGCAGCGCTCGCGCGATCTGCACGTCGAATGGCCCGCAGAAGTCGCGGAAGCGGCGCACGACGTCTTCGCCTCGCACCTCCAGCGCCACGCACGGCGACGAACTCATGTACTTGACCACCTCCTGTTGGACATCATCGAGCACGAACTGTTAGAGACTATCAAAGTCGCGTCGTGCTTCACCACACCAGCAGAGACACGCACGTGGTACTGCCGGTAGATGCCGCGATAGACCTGGAAGAACTCGTCCGCGTGCCTCGTGTCCAGCAGCATGAGCTTGATGGCCGAGACCTCGAACCCTTGGACCAGGATCGCGGTTATCAGCTCGCCGATGCGGCCTTCGCGCACCATGCGCGGTCGCAGCAAGCACGCGGAGCAGTTGTCGAGCACTGCGGTCGTCGGAAGACTCGTATCGAGGGTGCTAGCGTTGGGCGCGAATACTTCGAGGCCGACCTTGCCTGCCAGCACGGCATCGCCCAAGAGCCCCGCCTTCGCAAGCGCCGTCGTCGCTTGGTCGTACGACGGACCGAACGCCGGCAGCATGACCTCGACGAGCGTCGATACGTCGGTGAGCAACTGTTGCTGCTGCTGATGGTCGACGTCGGTTGTGGTGGCGGTGGCTGAGCGGTGCAAGAACGACCGCACCGCGGCCAAGTGCTCGAGTCGGAGCTGCGCCATGCGCAGGTTGGAGATCGCGAGACCGCTCTCTTCGATGATGCTGATGGCCTGGCCCATGCGCGTGTACCCCGTGGGCGTGATGAGGAAGAGCGCGCGGGAGACGCGCCTCTCGAGCTTCGACCGCGTGAACTCGTTCGCTGGCTCAATAACGGACAGTTGACGCGAGTACCTGTCAGAGAGAGGCTCGTCAGCTCGAGACGGAGAATGGCACGAGGGCGATTCAAACAGCAGGAGACCGACACGGTGATGGAGCTGCCGACGAACAGATCGTCTCGCTTGATCGTGGGCACGCGGATGCGCTTGAGGAACATTTTCTTTGTGTGGCGCTCGATCTGATGAGACATCAGGGAAGGTGAACCCAGGTGAACCAGATGACGGATAACAGCTTCACAGTGGAGGGCGCACCATTTCGATGGTGTCGTCGGCATGGTAGTGCAGGATGTACGGTTTGAGCTGGTCGGACTGCGGGTCGTACCACTCGAGGAAGAACGATAGCTGCCATTCGTCCTCCATGTCGTCTCCTCGGTGTCGGTGATCGCTGCTGGAAATGCCGGGACCTTGGAAGCGCTAGTGATGTCGAGTTGTGGGCGTAAAACTCGCTACAAGTGGGGCAGGTGGCGCTATTTCTGTCTCGACTGCTCCCTGGTTGCATTCAGACGCACATTAGAGTAAAAGGGCTGGCGCGAAACGCCGCGCGGTTTGTGCTCCTGATAATTACTCGGAATGGCAGCAGCCACTCGCCTGTCGTTGTGCAGGCACCGCTTTAGATCGTGCCACGCATAAAGAGAAGTGGGCGTTGGCAGCATCGGGTTGCTGGTGCGTCGGCTGGCACACGTTCACAAGTCACAGGTTGAAGTGCGGATGGCTTCAGGTGGGTTATACGCCCAGGGTCAAGCATACAGACAACTCGCCGTAACCCACCACGTAACCTGGTTACCCAAAGCGACGGGATCATCAGCGGCGGTGGCGCGTGCTTCCTCGCTGGATCAACGCCGCCGCCGCCGTCCTGAGAGCGTGTGTGCGTCTTGATTTGGCATTAGCATGCTTGGGTCTGCTTTTCTGCTTCCGATGGGAGCGACAAGCCTTTTGTCTTTTTCACTTGGTTCGATTGATGATTATCGTTTTTGTGTTTCTTGCAACTATCCACAACTCGCTCGTTCCTACAGCCTACGCATCACACATATGCCTTCCTCTCCCCTACACTCGTGAGCGTCTGGACCTACGCTTTGAGGTACCAGCCGAAGGGCTTGTCGGCGATGTAGGTGCAGATCTGCTTAGGCTCGAGGTACGCGTTAAGCCCGAAGGGGCCGAGCTCACGGCCGATGCCGCTCTTCTTGAAGCCACCCCACGGCAGCTGCACGAAGCACGGCTGCGAGCAGTTGTTCCAGACGATGCCCGCGCGCAGCGACTTGGTGACGCGCAGCAGCTGGTCGTGGTCCGCCGTGAACACGGCGCCGGCGAGGCCGAACTCGCAGTCGTTGGCCAGCGCGACGGCCTCCTCCTCCGTCTTGAACGTCATCACCGACAGCACGGGGCCGAAGATCTCCTCCCTCCACACGCGCATACTCGGAGTGACGCCCGTGAGCACAGTCGGGTGCACGAAGAAGCCCTTGTCGTGCTTGTCGACCGTCGCCGGGCTGGCCTGGCCAGCAATCGTGGCGCCCTCCTCCTTGGCGCTGGTGATGTAGCCCTGCACCTTCTGCTGCTGCAGGCGGCTCACGAGCGGGCCGACGTTCGTGTTCTTGTCGAGCGGGTCGCCCACGATCAGCTTCTGTGTCTCCTCTACGAGTTTGGCAATGAACGCGTCGGCAATGTCCTCCTTGACGAGCAGCCGCGACGTGGAGCTGCAGATCTGGCCGTTGGTCCAGAAGCAGCCAAACATGACCCACTCAACCGTGCGCTCAATGTGCGTCGCGTCGAACACGATCGCGGGCGACTTGCCGCCGAGCTCGAGCGAAATGTTCTTGATGTCAGCAGCAGCCGTCTCCATGATGCGACGGCCCGTGGGCACACTGCCAGTGAACGCCACCTTGTGCACGTCCGGGTGCTCCACGAGCGGCGCGCCGGCCTCAGCACCAAGGCCATTAACCACGTTCAGCACACCCGCGGGCAGGCCGACGTCGTGCGCGATCTGCGCAAGCTGCAGCGCCGACAGCGGCGTGATCTCCGAGGGCTTGAGCACCATCGTGCAGCCCGCCGCGAGCGCCGGGGCGATCTTCCACAGCGCCATGAGCGCCGGATAGTTCCAGGGCACGATGGCGCCAACGACACCAACGGGCTCGTAGCGCAGCTGGCCCTTGAAGTCCTCGTGCGGCAGCTCGACGGCCTCGTACTGGCGCCCGTCGAGCTTCTCAGCTAGGTCGGCGTAATACTGGAAGCAGCCAGCGACGTCCTCCATGTCCCAAACAGACTCAGCCAGCGGCTTGCCGCAGTCGATCGTCTCGAGGCGGCCGAGCGCGTCCAGCTTCTTCTCGACCTCGGCCGCCATGGCGCGCAGGTACACGGCGCGCTCCTTGCCCGTGGTGGCGCCCCAGGTCTCGAACGCGCGCTTGGCGGCTGCGACGGCCAGGTCGATGTCCTCCTTGGTGCCGCTGGCGACCTGCTGCACCACCTCCTCGGTCGTGGGGCTGATCACCTCCATGTACTTGCCGCGCACGGGCGCGACCCACTTGCCGTCGATGAACAGCTCCGTCAGCTTGGGCAGCTCGCTCATGGTGCTCTGGAGGGGGAAGAGAGGAAGAAGGGGGAGAAGAGGGCGGAGGTTGGCGCTGGAGACGGCGAATCCGGAAATGAGCGGCAAGAAGTGGAGCGCGAGGCCAGCGCATGAGCATGAGGGGGGGGTATGCTTTGGATAGATTTGGTGTGCTGTACAGTATGAGGACTGTGCACCTGATCTGCTCGTTCAAGCGACCTTCGCACGACACTGGACGTTAAATCAGTGCGTGAATGTGTCGGAGGGGGCAGAAGGGGCTGGAACATGTTGAAGTGAGACCGACACGTGGCCAGCGGCGGAAAGGAACGAACACATGTGGGAGCGTACGCGTGGTTTGACGGTTGACGCAGCCTGGACGCAGCCATGGCGGTGTGGCTGGCGCGGCGTTCTGTGCTGTGATTGGCTCGTAGGGTGATCAGGTGCGTGGTGATTGGTCGAATAGTTTGCTTGTCAAACAGGAGCGAAGCGAGGTCACATCACATGGCTGCAGTGTGGATCGTGTAAGAAAGCAATAGGGCATGCACGCACCCCCAGGAACATGCAGCCGACTAGGTGCGAGCATCTTTAGCGGGATTATTTGAATCGTCCAATTCAAGGGTGCTTTCATGGTAACATACCACATGAGTCATTTGTCGTCTTCTGATGCGACGTGCTACTGCATTTGACGCCACCGTTTCAGCGTCAAATGCAGCAATTGTGTACACCCATGATGCACTTGGCCGCAATCGTCCCGTAAGCAGCGCGTCGTCCGACACGGTCCTACCCAGAGTGGACGTCCGCTCTAGAGGCCAGAAACATTGGGCAAGGGCGTCGGTGTTGTAGCTGACCGGTGGTGACGTCGCCCGCTCCGCGCCTTCCGCGCCCTCCGCGGATTATGGGTCGCTTCGGCGTCAATGGAATCCCGGGTAAACACGCGCCCGTCTCTTGCTTAGCGCTCCTCTCTTGGCATCCTCCGCTTTTGACCCACATGTTCGATAACCGACATATGTCGGATCAGCTCTCTTGTTGCTGTCCCTCGTTTCCAATTGCTACAACAAGGGATAAGTCCAAACGGTCCCTCGTTGTATATTTGGCGGGAAACGCTTCGCGCGCATTCGAGCCAACTAACCTCCAGCTCCGCTCTCCTGCGGTTGCTGCCTTAATTACTCATCTCCGCTTCTGATCGCCGCCTCAACCCGTCACCCCAGCCCGCGGCAAGACACAAGCACAGCTCGCCACCATGGGGATCAAGGGCCTGATGAAGCTGCTGCAGGACGAAGCGCCGTCTTGCATCCGCGAGGTGCAGCAGATGTCGCAGCTGGCGGGCCGCGCCGTGGCCATCGACGCGAGTATGGCGCTGTACCAGTTCCTGATCGCGATCCGCGCGAGCGAGGGCGGCGGTGGGCCCGCGCAGGCGCTCACGAATGCGGAAGGCAACGTCACGTCGCACTTGCAGGGCATGTTCTCGCGCACCATCCGCATCATGGAGAACGGGCTCAAGCCTGTGTACGTGTTCGACGGCAAGCCGCCTACGCTCAAGAACGGCGAGCTGGCCAAGCGCAGCGACCGCCGCGCGACGGCGCAGAAGGCGCTGGAGGAGGCCACCGAGGCCGGCATCACGGAGGACATTGAGCGCTTCAACAAGCGGCTGGTGCGCGCCACCCCGCAGCACAACGAGGACTGCAAGGAGCTGCTGAAACTCATGGGCGTGCCCATCGTCAACGCGCCGTGCGAGGCCGAGGCCACGTGCGCGTCGCTCGCCAAGAGCGGACAGATTTTCGCCGCTGGCACGGAGGACATGGATGCGCTCACGTTTGGCTCGCCCGTGCTGTACCGCCGCCTGACCGTCGCGCCGTCCAAGAAGATCCCCATCCTCGAGGTCAAGCTCGACCGCGCGCTGGAGGAGCTCGGGCTCACGCACGAGCAGTTCGTGGACTTGTGCATCCTGTGTGGCTGCGACTACTGCGATACGATCCGCGGCATCGGCCCCAAGAAGGCGTTCGCGGGCATCAAGGAGCACAAGACGATCGAGAACTACCTCGAGGCGCTCCAGAAGTCAAACGCCAAGGGCGTCGTCATACCGGACGACTGGTTGGGCGAGTCGCCCGTGTACAAGAGCGCGCGTGAGATGTTCCTGCAGCCCGAGGTCGCGTCGCCGGACGAGGTCGAGATCAAGTGGCGCGACCCGGACGAGGACGCGCTGCTGGCGTTCCTCGTCGACAAGCATGGCTTCGGCGCAGAGCGCGTCAAGTCGGCGATTGCGCGGCTCAAGAAGTCCAAGGGCACGCAGGCGCAGAAGCGCCTCGACAGCTTCTTCACGGTGCTGCCGTCCCCACCCGGCGCCAGCAAGAAGCGCAAGACCGCGCCCAGCAGCAGTGCCAGCGCCAAGGGGGCCAAGAAGCCCGCCGGGAAGCGCGGTGGTAAGTAAGATAGCCACGCGTAGGTAGTTGACAATGATGCAGGGTGATGGCGGGTGCTGGATGGTCATCGGCTCCACGCGTGGTCATCGCTGTAGGAAGATGCTTCTGCTTCTAATAAATATGCTCAGTTAATAGGGACCCGCTCATGTGCATGGCGTCCAAGCCGAGCGCCAAGTCATTGAGACGATGGATGGCGAGCTAATGAATTTAAATAGGAAGACGACGTCAACCACTAACTAGCTACACTCGACAAGCACACGTACGTAGCCGCCATGAGCGATCCGCCGCCACTAACCGCCTGCGAGGTCACTCAGCGATACACCTCCTGGTCTCTGCAACGAGGTGATCGCTGGACTTCACCGCGTCCAGTTCTTGGAGCGCTCGGCGATCCACACGAGCCCGTGGCACAGCAGCGTCAGGATGAAGGCGACATCCGAGCGCGACGAGCCCTCAGCCTCTTCGTAAAACCGCAGCAGACTCGACGCGTACGGCGAGAACGCTGGGATCTCGTACGCGATCGCAAGTTGCTGGCTCAGCGCGCGGACGCGCTCGGCGCGCTGCCTCTCGTCGCGCACAATGTCTCGGTGCTTCTCGCGCAAAGACTGGATGCGGTCGCTCTGGATCTGCTTGGCCTCGCGCGATACTGCAGAGATGAAATCGTCACCGTCAAGACACGCGTTCTCACACTCCTTGATGGTCGACAGCACTGCGTGGAAGTCGTCGAGCTCGAGCAGCAGCGGCTCTAGTCGGCGCAAATGCGCGATGATCACGGGGAAGACGAAGTAGGAGCCTTCCGTGAAGATGCAGTCGAAGATGCGGAACACCGTATCGCCTGGGAACGTCGTCGTGAATAGACACAGCAGCCACTGAAGCATTGGCAAAGCAGACAACCGTGCGCGTTAGTCGACCGCTGATGTATCAGCTGTAACAGCGTGCAATTCTTCGGTTTGTGACTCACCTGCGACCCAAGCAGCTCGAGAGGTAGCCCGACGTCGTCGGTGAACTCGTTCAGGCTCGGCAGCTCTTCAGCGATCAGCTGCTTCAGCACTTGCATGTCCGTCTGGATGTCCGCCATTGCAGGCGTGTAATACCCCGGGAACAAGTCTTCACAGATGACGATCAAAAGCCAAAAAGCTGCTTCCTCCTCGACGATCAGCGTCAGAAACCCAACGATAAAGTTCAATCCCTGCACGACAGCAGATACAGGTAGCAACGACGTCAGCAACAATAGACGCACAACAAATACACAGCGTTAGTCTATCAATGACTGTACCTGACAGTAGCCGACGTCGGGGTTTCTCAGCGAGTAAGCGCGCAGGATTCGCCGCAACCGAGAACGACCGCTCTCGGTGCAGATCGTCGTGCCTGAGTGCCCGAATGTGCGGTCAATGTCCAACTCGATCTGACGGAAGGTCATGGTATCTTGTCCCTTGGCTTGTTCAACCAACGACGAGTAGTAGTCCGGCCCAGCCGCGAGCTGCTTCTCACGTGCTCCTGATATTAACACCAAAAGAGAATCAGGACTCGCTTCGCAATGGTGAATGCTGTCGATCGAGTATGCCACTCACCTGACACGCTCATATATACGCGCTGCCGCCAAAAGCGTGGGATACCTTGTCGAGCGAGCTGCAACAGCTTGTCGTACACACGGCTGTACGGTTCGCACCTGTCCTCACGCGGGATCACATCCGGAAACTCGTCGCCGAACTCGGTCATCCACTCCTCGACACGGCGTCGCTCTCTGCAGTCGTGATATGAACGCAGATGCGCCCACTCCTTTCGTGACTGTTCGGGGATCGCGAAGCCGTACTGATCGCGCATCGGGCCGTCGGTCGGCAGGTGCTGAGCGAACAACGCCTCCCGCTCCTTCCTAGTGAGTGAATCTCTCCCATCGTTGAGCCAAATGGTCCGCACTCGCACTTCACCCGAGTTGACGCCGCGAAGAAGGTACCACCCGTCGGTGGCCACGCAAGAAGGTCTGCATAGCAGCGCTGTGTTGATCTCGACCGTGCCGATGGCCGCGTCGTCACTCCGGTACGCGTCGCAGGTTTCTTTGGTTTCATGCGCGCCATCGTCGCTCTCATGAAGGTCACCCTCCGCAGTTAAGCTACCGCTCACCGGCGATGGGGACTCCCCGTACTCGTCTTCATCATCCTCGGAATGTGTCAGGACGTCGTCACTATCGCTGCCAGCTGTGGCGAGATCGTCGCTAAGCTTCTTCGGATGCCGTCGCTTCCGCAAAGCAGAATATTCTCGCGCGTCGACGTACGGATCGCTGGTTAAGCCCGCGCTCGGCCCCGAGAACGCGTCCAAGATGTATCCTTCAGAGAGTCGAGGGCTCGCGTCTGGCTGGAGGTTGGTGTCGGCACCCGGGATGCCGTTCGGCGTCTTGGGGAACATGTCGAAGAAGAAATTCTTCTCGTTGAAGAGCTTGACGGTCAGCCGCGCCTGCGCAGGCTCCTCGGGCGACACGAACTCTGCGGCGAAGCGCCACGCCGGGTTCGCGGTCGTCGTAATTGTCGGTGAGCGGAAGGCGCGCGATAAACTGGACGCGCCCTTGTGCTCGGGGTTGTCGTGCTTGAAGTTGTCGTGCTTGCGGCTGTCGCCCGCGCGCACCGGGCAGAGCTGGACCACGCAGTAGGCGTCCACCGACGCGTGGCTCTCGAGGTTGCGCGCGCCGACGACCTCGACGCACAGCGTCCGCTTGCTTTGCGCGCGCATGGGATCGCCGTCGCCGCACCGAAAGTGGGCCAAACACAGAATAAGCACGCGCACCAAATTAGCCGGTCGGTCTCCTCACGTGAGGGAGCGAGCGGTGGGAGGGTGAGTGTGCGTCGCCGAACGCGGCGGTTGGTGCGTCGTGTCACTGGTCCTTTTCCCCGCTTGAACCTCCCACACCGCGGGACGATCGGGCGCGCGAAGGGAAGAACCAGCGACGCGTCTCACGCCCGCCACGACACCACGCCCTCCCTTCCGGCGGATAAAGATAGCCGGGAAAGGAATAAATAGCAGCCAGAGAAGTAGAGGCAACGTACTCGTTCCGCATAACTGGCGGCGGCGCTGCTACGGTAGGGACCGGTCGACCGTGCACGTGACGCCGGCGGGCTGGAGCGGGGGCTGGCGGGGGCGGAAGACGCGTGGGCGGAAGACGCGGGGGCGTGTACGTACGCGACAGGCAATGGAGCGATTGGTCAGTCGGAACGTCGGGAGCCAGCAACGCGGAGAAGAAGCGCGCATTTCTTCAAGGTGCGGGTGGTCCACTGTGCGCGTACCAACAGGCCCTACGGGTACGCTACAAGTGGCAGTTTCCTGTGCGGAGAAGCGGAAAAAACCTCGATGGAAAATCAGAACGCCATAGTGAAACGCAGAGTGGATCATCCTACGCCCGCGGTTTGCGACAGCAAGGAGGAAAAACCTTGAATGAACGGCGAAATGGCTACGTGGTACAGTGTACCATTTAGGGTACTGTATACGGGATACTACGGTGCGGACAAGATCAAAGAAGCTGTCGACGTCACCAAAAGGCAGGAAGCGCACCGGCATACTCGAGTACCGCTGACCAGCCCATTGTTCAAGTGTCCAAGCGCCGTGGCCGCCATGAAGGAGGAGTTCTACCGCGTGATCGAGCGCGTGGCCGACCTGTTCGTGGGCAACTTCGCCGTGTCCTTCCAGAACGAGCTTCGCTTCATGGTGCGTCGCCCTGTTGCGGTCGCTCGTTTTTTGCGTTTCTGCCGCTCTTCCGATCGGTCCTGGATGCGTGGAAGGCTGACGGGTGGTGCTGATACGTGTGTGTTGTCTCCTCAGGCGGAGGCGGCGGGGTCGACGTGTGCGAACGCGATGAAGGAGCAGGGCGTGCCCATGGCGCAGGCGGCCAAGCACACGGCCGGCGCGCTGGCTCGCTTGTAGACGCGCGCAATGACGTGCATGCGTCATCATGACGAGCGGAAGCCGCGCATCGATGCCCGCGATGCGTTGTACAGCCACTCGGCGCTCTAGGTAGCTCGGCGGATGCGCCACTACGTGTTATTTCAAAATAAATATCGTCGTCCCCATCCACGAAACAGCAAAGCAAACCAAAGCACTGCGGCTGCGCACCTTCTTCAAGGCATGAACGGGGATCAAAACTGACGACGACTTACTTGGTAGCCGCATCCTCCGACTTGGTGGCCGATCCGCTCGTCCAGCGTAGAATGGCGGCGTTCGTCGTGGACTCCGCCTGCGCCGCGGCCACCCGGCGGCTCAACACCGCCACCTTCTTCTCGAACTTGATCGCCGTCGCCGCCTGCGCCTGTACGTGCTGCTTCTGCCTGTAGAGCTGGAAAATGTCGACCAGCAAGCGCGCCTGCAGTAGCACATTCTTGCTGTGCAGACCGAGGCGAATCGCATTCTTGAGCGTCTCCTCACCGCTGTCCACCATTCCCAGACCGATCAGCTTCGGTCCAAAAAGCGCCATGACCTCCGCCGTCATCTCGCAGCAGTTCACGTGCTTGGTCGTTCGCTCGAGCGTCTCACGAAGGAGCGACAGCATCGTCGAACGAAGCGCCTCAAGGTTGGCATGAGCTGTCAAAGGATGACAGCCGTCCGGTGCGTTGACTGCTGACAACGGCTTGTCCGCCAGCTCTTGTGTCGCCCACAGCCACTTCAAGAGCGCCAGGTCGTACTGCCATCGACAACCGATTCAGAGCACATGAGTCATGAAAACGAGACAATGATTCAATGACGCACGTCGACAGCTCACCTTTGCACGCAATTCAACGTTGCAGCACCCGTAGACGAGGTCCCGCAGCTTCTTGCGTTCGAGAACTCGCGCGCTCCATTCCAAAAGCACCTTGTTCGGGTAAATCTGCTTGATTGGGATGGGAGTCGCCGTTGTGCCGTCCTCCCCTTCCTCAGTCGCTTCGGTGACGACATCGAAAGAGCTGTAGTACGTTCCGACTTCCAGTGCGCCCACCCAAATGCTCAGGTACACGTCGGGGTACTGATCGGTGTCGGCGCTGAAGCGAGGAAGGAGCTTGTCCACGATGTAGTTCAGGTGCGAGCACGCCTCCTTCACTCGACCGATCGCCGCCGCGTACTGTCGTACACGCAAAGATAAGTAAGTCGTCTACTACAACGACACATTGGTACTAGTGTACGCACAGGCCTACCTTGGCGATCAGCAAGTGAATGCGGCCAAGAAAGAACCGGTAGTACACCGTCGGAAGCAAGTGCGCCTTGTAGACTGCGAAGATCTCCACCATTTGGGCGATACTGGTGCCCATTTCAAAGTACCGACACTGCAACGACTGCAGCCTGCAGTGCAGGTAGAGCATGTCGAGCAGCGTCGCGATCAGGAGAACACGAACGGCTGGGTGAGCTTCGTACTTCCGTAGATTGCTTTGCGCAGCGTGAATCCCAGGCATTGAGAGCGTCAATGCCTCGCACGGGTCGGTGCAGGCGACGACGTTCAGACGAAGCGCATTGACGATAGTGTCCAGATACGCCTCCTTTAGAACTCGACCCGTGCTGCCTCCTCCGTCAGACGATTGGTGGGTGATCGCGTGGATGTCGTCGAGGAGAGGAGAGATCTTCTTGATGTCACCCGTCCTGCATGTACGCATCAAAACAGTTAAGAGATCTACCAAGCAACCCACCAAGACACCGGCTCATAGCATTACTGCGTACCGAAGGAAGAAGAACCCGCGAAGAATGAGGTGGTAGAGGTGAAAATCCGGCGAGATCACGCGCTCCAGCTTGACGCTCTGGAACAACTCATCGCCAAACTGGACGAGTTGCTGGGCATCTTTGTCGATCCCAAGATGAGACGATGTCGCCACTCCATGACACGACACCTCGATCAGCCACAACTGCAGAGCAGCATCACGATGCAATCACACCGTCAGAGCGCTGTGAGAGAGGTGTTGCCAATGTGTCAGTGAACAAGAGCGTTTGGCGCACCAGAAACTCTCTGTCGAGATGGTCGGACAGGTTGGCGCGCAAATATCGCAGGCTGGTGAGGAAGTGGTCGCTGTTGACGTCCTGATTCGCGGCTCGAGCCGTCGTTGTGGCCGCGTACATCTTGACGAGGCTGGCCTTCAACTTGACTCCAAAATACTTGCGAAACTCGGCGCTCGCAGACCCATCTACACTACCGTCACTCGTCTTGGAGCAAAACCGCAGCGCCTCGCACAGTACTTCCAGCAGTTTCTGGTTCTTGGCGGCCCGCTCTGCCTTGGAGGTCTGGGCAAGCAACAGCTTCGCCTTGAACAGACGCAGCCTCCACTCGTCCTGGGTTTAGGCGAGCGAACGCGATCAACCGCATCAAATCGTTAATCCATCGGCATTAGACAGCAATAAAGCGATACTACAGACTTACCGAACAGTTTGCACCCTGTTCCAGCGCCGACTCGACGCTGGCGATGCACTTCTCCGCGCGGCGCACGCGCCGGCGCCACAGCTCGCGGTCCTTCGACTTGCGCACGTTGCTGCACGCGACCAGGTACACCTCCGCCAGCAGTACGTTGGCGCAGAACAGTGCATCCCGCTCTTCCGCGCTCTCTACTCCGCTCTTGGCAGCTGCAGCACACAGTGCCTGCTCAAGCAGGTCGATTGTCATCAACGATGCTTAGTGGTGGGGCAAGCATAATGCAAGGAGAAGCGCAGCTGAACTACCTCCAGACACTGCGCAGCCTGCTGCACGAGGCTCTGGTCCACCAAAACCCGAGCCAGCGCCCACAGTTGCAGCACGTCGGTCGTCACGGCGCGGCCAATGTCGGGCGCGGCCGCGTCGGTTATCGCCATCGTCTTTCCTGCTTGTGCAACTTGTGATGAAGACTTGCCCTATCTTGGTTGAGTACAGGGCGCAACTAGGTCTTGGAGCTATAATTGGATTAAAAAATGACGCAATTATTTACAAGTTAACACAAATGAAGAGAATAGAAATAACATGCAATACAGAGATCTGCGTGAATATGAGACGCCTTTTTTCAAAAGTATCACTACGGGGTTTTTGAGGTTATTCAAGCAACGATATTATCACGGTTGACAGTATCTTAGCTTCATTTTGGGCCGTTTTGCGCCAAAAAATTCAAAATGTTCAATGAGTTACGAAGGTGTAAAGGCAGCAACCAAGCGAAAAAAAATTCAAAAAATCAAGGATTGATTTTGGCATTTTGAACCCCGCTCTACCCGATGGGCTATTTCTTGCTTCCTGAATCGCTGCGGAACCACTTTAAATTTGCTTGTAAAATGAGCCGATTCAAAATTTACAGATTTCCCCTGCAAACAAAAGTATCACTAAAATGTCCGCACATTATTCCAAAATATCACAAACCCGACCAACCGCGATGCTACAACTGCGCGCTTTTATCCTCGTCTCTCTTCTTCTTGCGTTTTGCTTCTGCTTTCTCCTGGCGCGCCCATTTGATGGAGCGAACGCTTCCCTCGACGTGCTCAGTCGGTTTCTGGTACATCGGATCGTCGACGAACTCCGATGGCACAAATAGCAGCACCTTGTAGATATCAGCAGTCTTTTCAGAGTTTGCAGGCGGGTCGGAGGCTTTGGGGATGGAGCGCCAGTCGGCGTTAAATGCACTCATATCCGGAAGCACATTGCCCTGCAAAACGCGCTGGATATTGATCCACGTGCCTTCCGAGGTCGGTGTCCAGCGACACCCCACTTGTAACTGGGCTAGCCAGTTACGCGGCGTACACGTGCGCGTGTACGAGGAAGCGTTGACTTGCTTTAACTATAGACTGTACGGTTCACCGTACAGTGCTATAATAAAGAAAGAACCAGGAGCTTTGTGTCAAAATGAGAA